>CANYLF011682782.1:0-10652 GCA_948193215.1 Bocquillonia castaneifolia | reverse complement strand
ACCAAGGATAACAAGGAGATTTACAAGGCTATCTCCAACCTTTACAATGAGTTTTACCCAAGGCTAACTCATAAACCCTAGTGTTTCCAAGAGGCTAACACCAAACCTTTACAATGAAGATTTCAATAAGCTATCTTCAACCTTTAAAAAGAGAATTCTAAGGGTCTCTCCAAACCTAACCCTAGTGTTTCCCCAACTCACAAAGAATTGATACTAGTACATGGATAACTAATTCACTCAACCCAAGTAACAAATGTTCTAGAGTTCTAGCTACTCATAACCAAATAACCAAATAGTTACAAATGATTGAAAAATAAGTTTACAAGAGTTTGCTATCAAAGAATTAATGGTCTTACATGAAGAACATTTATGATGAGTATTTATAGCCAAAATACCCAAAACTAGCTGTTAGAAACAACCCAAAAGTGTGTCTAACGGCTAGAAACTTTTTCAGCAAAAACACTGAAAACAGTCAGCTTGCGAGCGCAGATCGACGGGCACGGGCGCGAGCTTCCAACGTCTAGTATTCTTAGAGGCTTCCTTGAATGCCGCGGGTGCCACATCTCAAACCGAGGGCGCAAGCTCATTTGAGCAGAGGATGACTTTTGAGACCTGCTCTCTGTTTGATTATGTCACGGGTGCAATATATATAACCGTGGGCGCGATATCTCTTGGAGTAGAAGATGCTTTGAGAGCGGCTTGCTTGCCCTTGTGGATTGCTTTCTTTGAACAACCCGCAATGTTGATTTCCTCCATTGCGGGTGCGAAGAAGACACCTTTTTGTGAAGCAACTAACTGGATATGGAGGCGCAGCTTGCTTGCATGAGTGGCGGCTTGCTAGCTTGTACAGCTGCTTTCTTTTTATCAAACCGCGGGTGCAACCTCAAGCCTTCAAAAAAAGGGGCTCTTTGTTTCTCAAATCGTGGGTGCTTTTTGGAATGTCGCAAGCGCGGATCTAAGTGTACAAAAAAGCCTTCCAAGTTAACCCCAAAAGCCTGGGCGCGATCTCCTATCCGCGGGCGTGCTTCGTCTCTAGCCACGGGGCGATTCTCTCATCCTAGGCGTGAAATATTAAAGCAGGCACGGCTCTCCCTTCACGGCGCGGTGTGCAAGAGTCCTTCAAAAACTAGTTTGGTTGAAAACCTACTCACTTGGGAACTTTGTTAGACAAAGATAAAGGGTTTTTAAACTCAAAATAAGATGGATTGATGCCACAAAAGCCAACAGCCACTCCCCTGAGTGGTGTTGGGCCCTGGCTCGATTCCTTTTCGGTAATTCGATGATCGACGTAGATTTTTAGAGTTCTAGGAGGATTCCATGCACAACATTTCATACTTACATACATGCATACATAAACCCACGAAAATCATATAGAAAGTTTGCATGCATTTACTAATAGCAGTATAAGACACATATATGAATATATAATGTTTAACAAACCATGCATACATCCGCATATTTGTATCAAATGTGTGAAATACAGGTACATATCAATGTTCAAGAAGTAGAGCAAGTTTGAATACAAAAACAGGGACTTCTACTCATCACCGTCCTCCTCCTCCTCTGACTTCTCAGAGTCCTCCTCATTACCACCGGCTGGCTGACTCTCAGTCTTACCGCCAGCATGCTACTCATCAATCTAGGTTCCACTAGCTCCTTCAGTTGGGATATCCAATGTTGCAAGCTGAGCCTTCAACTCAATGACCATCCTGCAAGAAAAACTGTGAGCCTGCCTCCATGTATCACAAGTCTATACCAGATAGGCCTTGCTGACCTGAAAGTATGATGATAGTCATGAGACCTCATCGATAGGAACCTGGGTGAATAAAAGAGTTAGAATCTAGATATAGGAGTGAAATGAAGAAAGAATGTCGAGATGACTTATATGAGTACATCCATATGTATAAGAAATGGAAGGATTGGCTACAGGGCGGAAAGTATGCTCAACTAGGCCAGCAACAGTCCTATGATGAACTGAAAGTCTAGGACACTCAGTGATATGGCCTGGCACTACATCCCCTTGACTGCTAGATGGATAGTGGGATGGACGAGGTCTAGCAGCCTCTAAACTAGGCATGGCTCCTCTAGTGTAAGCACGGGTCCTCCTGCTTGGCCCGGGGGCAACAATTGGCCTAGGACTGGGGGCATAATAATCATCATCATCTGAGTCTCCAGAATCTCCATCATCCTCATCCTCATCAGAACTGGAGAAGGTCATATCACTCATAGATATCTGAAAAGAGAAAGTGATTGTGAGTCATGTAACCACGACATACAGTTATCAAAAAAGTAAAAACAAGATCGTATCTTACCTTAGCAAGCATCCTAGCTAACAAAGGTAAAGTCAGGAGGCACCTCCAATGCAAGAAAGAAGTGTAATCCTTAGAGTGAGAAAGAAAGGATGTACACTCAAAGCCATCAAGAGCTGCAGCTAGAGTGTGGTTCGATAGCTCGTGTCCCCAGAACATGTCAATAGGTGGATCACGAGGCCTTCTATGAAAATCGGTCATATACTGGCATCGAGTCATCTCTCCTAGGAACCACATCCTAAGTCTTGGACCCTCCAAAAGAATCCTCAAGTCATCCTTAGGCAAAGACACAATGACATAGGGTGGCAATCCCTCCATCGGGCCCATCCATCCCCTATCGAGCTGGAAAAAGAAAGAATCAAGGTAAGTATTTTGAACTCATGTCAATTGCTTTGAACTAACAAATTTGCTTTCATGTGTTTTACCCTAGAAGCAGTCAGCGAGTTAAGGTACACACGATGACCATTGACATTAGCAGCATGAATGCACAATCGCTGTAAACCCTAGCGTCTAAGGACAAGGAATGTATATCGACAATCTAGTGGAAAGAACAAATAAAACCCAACTCAATAGCCCAGACCTGCAAAAGAGGAGTCAAAGTTAGATGAAGCAAATAAAGCAATCAAGGAAAGCAAGAGTCAAGTTAACTCACATGAGTGGCATGCCAGAAGCTACAAAACTTTGCAGTACCATAAGAAACCCTATCCATGCAAAGGTAAAGATATGCCAAAGCGGGGGAGCCCCAGTCATACCCGCTCATCTTATCAAAATCTCTCAGAATAGGGATGAAGTGCAAGCCGATGGTAGAGTTCGTATCATAAAAGATAGTGCTACCCAGCAAATAAAGAATGAAGACACGGGCCATCTGATTAAACCTCCAGTCAAACTCTAGCCTATAGCTCGAAAGGTGTCTAGCTAGTGCATCAACATAGAGCTTCTTAGAGCTCTTCCACCCTGGAATCATGCCTAACATCCGAAAAATATTCTCATTCTGAACATCACGATGGATAGAGTATATCCCTCCATCCTAGAATTTTCGCTCACCTGCACAAGCCAGTCCAGTGATGGCAGAAAAAGAAGCTGGAGACAGAGTATACTCCCCACATGGGAGTTGGAATGTGTAGGTAGTGTCAAACCATCGCTCCATCAACGCCTGCATGGAATGGCGATCACATCGAGAGCTTACGTGCTCATCCACATTCTTAGGAAACATGGAAATAAGAGGGCTAAACCCAGCCTGAAGCACCAAGACCTGCACACCCAGAGGTAATCCTCTCCAAACTACTCTAACCTTGGAGAAGTTTCCATTATAGGTAAAGGTAGTTTCATCCCCCTGCAAGATAAATAACATGTATATTTCCTAACTCAGTCATCTAATTCCTTGCATGTATTTTGTATTTCTAACCTTGGAAGCCAACCGAACATTCATTCATGCATAATTTTATTTAATCATTCATTTGTATCCATAAGCATCATTTATAAGCATTCATTTAATATCATTCATTTAATATCATTTTTTTAATATCATTCAACATCATTTAATATCATTTTTATCATCTACTATCATAGTTTGTACATAAAATGTGTAAATCATGTTTAAATCATTCATAACTTGCATATATCAGTCTATTTTTACACGTTAAATCATCAAAACATGCATCGAAGGACTGTTCAAAGTCCAAAATCACTGTCGGGACTGAGACTGGGTTCAACACCACTCATGGCAGTGGCGTTGGGCCCAGGCCAGTCCCGTTGGCCTCCAATTTGGGTTTATTTTATAGATTTTCAACAAATTTCACGATGTCCATTCAAAATTCAATCAAATTGAGGTGTTTGCACACTAACCCGGTCTCCAATTGAGCTACAAAGGTTGAATTTGGCATTTAAAAGTAGAGAAATCCTTCCTCCTCTCTGAATTCCACCAGAATTAGATTTTAATACCTCCTCTCTAACCCGGAAGAGGCTAACACATGGGTTCTAAGTCCGGATCTTCAGCCATTTTGCTTTTTGTTTGAAGAGATTTGGTTAAGAAATGAAGAAATGAGAGGAAATTGAAGTTTTGGGTAAATTTTGAATTCTTTTGCCAAAAAAAATGAAGAGCTGCCCACCACTTTAATAGCCAATTTGACAAATTGCTGTTTTGATCCCTGAAGAAAATTTTCAAATAAGGATAGAAGTTTGGTTGCAAATAGGGCCAAAATCAAAATTAAGGCTAAAAGAGGCCGATTTGAGTCCAATTGGGGGCAAATTTCAGAGGATTAGTAAGAATAGCAGTCAATTATAGTTAGAATGACAAAAAATGATAGAGAATTACAAAAGAAATGACAGACATTACAAAAAAAAAAATTTCAGAGATCTCTTTTCTTATTTCAAATTTATAAGATATTTGGAGTAAGCATAAGCATATACATGGTAATTTTATGTCTGAAAGATAATTTTCCCCAGTAGGAGTAATGCCAGAAATATTTTGAGGGAGTTTTCTTTTGGGATTCGTCAGAACTGAAGATTTCCCCAGCAGAGTTATCTCAAGCACAATTATCTCAAATAAGCTTGTATTTTCCCAGTGGAGTTATTCTGATTAATAATCAAAGCAAGAAATTCTTTCCCCAAAGTAGAAAAACTTTATTTACCCTAATGGAGTTATTCTGGTAAAAGAAGAAATACCCCCAGGGACAGTCCATAAAAGATAGAGCGTTTCATAGAATCCAAGTCTCGGCAATTAGATATTCCCCAGTAAAGCAGCCAGGATAGTATTCCTGCATCTGGATAGTATTCCAATTCACAAGCCAGGATAGGATTCCTATCCTGCATCTGGATAGTATTCCAATTTCCAAGCCAGGATAGGATTCTTGCATCTGGATAGTATTCTAACTCTTGAGCCAAGATAGTATTCCTGCATCTCGATGGTATTCCAACCCTTGAGCTAGGATAGTATTCCTGCACTTGGATAGTATTCCAATTCTTCACATGGATAGTATTCTTGAATTTTATATTTCCTCATGGAGTTGGTCAAGGCAGCTGAGGTCCGAGATCAAATTCCTAAAACCTTGAGAGGCTAGTCAAGTAAATCCCCATGGAGTTAAACCAAGGCAACCGACGTCCAAGGTTAAGCTTCGCACACCGAAGTTCAGGTGTGTAATTCTTTTCAAAATTATGTGTTTTAGCTTTGTCATCATTTTCCATATTATTGGATAATACTACAAGCCTCCGACAAAGCGGGGGCAAACTGTTAACACCTAATTTTTGATGTAGGAATACGGAAGCGGCTCGGAGGCCCAATGATGATCGTTCATGTTCTAAGTAGCATGAATTGAGATGACATTTACTTTTTAGAGATTGCATAACTTCACTTTGAGTGTTTTCTAAGCTTGCATAACACGTTTTTCTCCAAAAGCCTTGTTTTGAGCATAAACGATGCATTTTTCAGACGGTTTTTATCATAACTTTTTCTACAAGTGTCCAAATGACTTGAAATTTTACTAATTGATAGTTAAGATCATTCTACACGTTTTCTCAATTTTAATTTTTTACAAAATCGGACGTTTGGAAGCCCAAAAGGGCCCAACGCCACTCTAAAGAGTGGAATTGGGCCCAACGCCACTCTTTCAAGTGGAGTTGGGCCCAACGCCACTCATGAGACTGACATTGGGTTCAACACCACAAGGAAGACTGGCATTGGGCCCCCAACGCCAGTCAGGCAATTTTACCTACAGAAAGCCCGTTTTTAACCTGTTTCGGCCCGAAATGGCCCGTACGAGTCGTACACGTGTCCCAAAGCTCTAGACGGCTATTTTTGTCCAAAATATCCTTTACTTTAGGCTCAAGTCATTGAGTTTCAATAGGAAATTGATTGTGGTAACCCTAGCTTAAGTTTTAAGCTAAATCAGCTATAAATACACGTTTAAAAACTAGGTTTTAAGGAAAGGCAGCAGTATACACTAATTTAGGGTTTTATTTCATGTTAATTCTTTGAATTCATTCATAAGCAACACAAGACTACACCTTTTTTCACATAACATTACATAAAAAAAAAACTCTTTAAAGCTTGCATATTCTACATTTAAAGGTGTTTGAAGGCATTTAACTCATTCAAATCAAGTTCCAGCAATTTTGAATCATAAAAAAGCAACACAAAAGTCACTCAAACCAGATCTAAGGGTTATCAAGAGCTTCCAAGTTGATTTCTTGAAAGGTAAGTCATCTTTTCCTTTGTTTTTCATTATTTCTTTTGTATATTTTCATGTTTGGCATGCCATAAATTTGTTAAATGTGTTGTTTTGTTACTGTAATTTTCTGTTTGCATGTTTAAATAACATTTTTGTATGTTTTTTTTCATTAAATGCCATGTTCATGCTTCATAATTTCTTAAAATTTCATCTTTTCGCATGTTTATGTGTTTGTTTGTTCAGATCTACATTGTTTGATGTTTTCCATTAAAAATCTGTCCTTTCTATGTTTTGTCATATAAAAATCATTTCTTTTGCGTAAAGTTTGTTTTCCATGCATAAAAATCATGTTTTTGAGTTAAAATACATAAAAGGCTACATTTTTTATGTTTTAATGTATCAAGTTGTAATCTTTTCATGTTTTAATGAATAAAGTTTGTTTCTTTGTATAATAATATGTGAAATCATGTTGTTTTAATGTTTTGTGTATAAAGCTTGCATCTTTTGTGCGTTTTATGTTTTAAAAATGAATCTTTTGATGTCTTGCATGCAAAGTTTGTGTCTTTATTGCGTTTTATGCATGTGCTTAGATCTAGGTTATTTTGCCATGTTTCATGCATTATGACATGTTTTGGTGATCATTTTATACATTTTCGTCTCTTTTGATTATTTTTGGGGCTTGGTAAACCCTGAAAATTGCATTTTCTGTCGAATCGTGCATGTTGCATGTTGTCTGGCCACCAACGCCATAAGTAGGAGTGGCGTTGGGTCCAAATGCCTGTGGGTAAGTGGCGTTGGGCCCAAACGCCAGTCCCTTGTATGGCGTTGCCATTTTTTCAGCTCTCTAGAGTTCTGTTTTGTCAAAATATGTGGTTCTGCAAATCTGTAAAATAAGTATCCAGTAGCTTTCACGTGGAATGCAGCGATGAGGTAAGCTTTTGAACCTTCTTTGGTAATGGTTTAGTGGTTTTATGCATATAATTGATTATTAATGCTAATTCGGTAATCTTTTTAGACTAAAACGATAGAAACCCTAGGTTGTATTGTTATGTTGGTTGTTATGTGTTTATTATCACTTTTTGCATGTAAATTAACCCTAATCATGGTTGGTAATTGTTAAAATCAACTCTTGTTTGTTATTAGAAACTCACTCTTGCATGTGTATATGAAAAAGGTAGGTTATAATTGTTATATGTGTTTTATTGCTTTGTTAGAAGGAATGAAGGTTGGTATAATACTAGGAGTATTGGGTAAAGAATCATGCTCTGGAGTTGATAAGCTCGATCCTTGAATCTCTAGGGTCAATGCACCTTTCGTATTCTTAAGAGGAATCAGGGTGTACACCTTGTAAGACATTCCCGATGCCAGCTCGGATGGCGACTACCACTTCAGCCCCGTAGCTGAACATACAGTGCCGCAGTTGCTATTCATGGCTCAAGCTCTGAGGTAAAACCTCCTTGTTTATGATGATATCCTTGCCAAACAATCTGAATCAACACACATAGGAGCCAAGATCCTCTTCAACTTTCTTGTTCACTTTTAGGGTGGCAAGAAATTCAGTTGTCAAATTCTTGTGCCTATACATCCTCTATTTGGAGAAGAATTCCCTACTCAAATTTCTCATATAGCCTTCTACCTCATCCTTGTCTTTTAGAACCTCCATAGATTTGGTTTGATACCATCTAGTGGAGAGGAAGCTTTTAGCATCAATTCTAAGCCCTTTGGCTTGCTCTTCACCTTCTAGGAAGTCCCAAACAGTCTTAGGGACAACTATTTATGGAGGAGCCTCTTGAGTTCTAGGAATCAATGGGGTGGCAGTGGCTGTTGCTTTGGAGGCTCTAGTCCTCTGAATACTTTCCTTTTGCTTAGGGGAAAGGGTAAGGCCAATGGGTCTATTTTCTTGGTTTGAGGAGACATATTTGACCTTTTTGTGAGGGTGTTTTTTAAGTTCATCAACTAGTCCTCTCTTCTCTATTGGTCTCTTACTCATTTGATGATTTTTAAAGGAAAAATGCAAAGGAAATTCAAGTTCAAAGCAACAAGGAGGAGTAGAGGAGAAATGCACAACACAATGCTTTGAAAATGAATGAAAAAGAGAGAAAAAGGATGTAAACCTTATCACAAATGTTTAAGAGTTGTTATATAGGCATATTGGCACTTCAAGAGGCAAGAAATTGCCTAAAAACCAGTAAAAATCAGTTAGGAGACAATCTCCAATGGCTATTTTTTTGAAAATTTCACAAACATTGCGGTCGTGATTGGTTGTCGCGCCAGCGAAGTTTGAAAATATCAGATAACGGTAATATTTTCCTGGCATCGTGCCAGCGATGGAAGAGGGTCACCGCCGCGATGAGGGAAACACCAGGGAGAGAAGGAAAACTTCTGGCAATCGCGGGAGTGATTTGAGTTCATCGCGCCTGTGATGACAGAAAAGATTTTATAAAAAAAATAAGGATCTGGAATCACGCCTGTGATCATTGAGATCGTGGCCGTGATCAAGATCCTAGAAGAAATAGAAACCTTAGTTGAAAAGCAATCGCACTAGCTAGCGATGAAGGTTTGAAGATAAATTTCATAGAAGTTGACCTGTATCGCGCCAGCGACCATATTGATCGCTCCAGCGATTTACAGGTCCAAAACAAATTTCTTGAAAGCAAAGGAAAAAGTAGGAAATTCTTTGCCTCATTATGCCAAAGTTTAATATGTGACTTCAAATGTTTCTTAGAACTTATTTGTTGAGTTCAAAAGAGTAATTCTTAATTTATTAACTTATGAAGTGAAAAAAGGTATAAGTTTCAAAGCAAGGAGAAATCAAAGGGTGCTTCCATCTAGCATCCCTAACTCACTCTGGATGAAGTTCATGCACTCTTCATTGAGAGGTTTTGTAAAAATATCAGCCAATTGGTTAGTAGTATCAACAAATTCTAATACTACATCACCCTTTTGCACATAATGTCTAAGAAAATGATTTCTAATGTCTATGTGCTTACTCCTAGAGTATTGAATGGGGTTCTTTGAGAAATTGATGGCACTAGTGTTATCACATTTGATGGGAATGCAACCAACATCTAGACCAAAGTCTCCCAATTGTTGTTTCATCCACAATACTTGTGATCCATAACAACCCGCCGCTATATATTTGGCTTCGGCGGTTGACAAAGCAACACTAACTTGTTTCTTAGAACACCAAGAAACCAAGCAATTGCCAAGTAGTTGACAAGTACCAGAGGTACTTTTCCTATCCATCAAGCTACCGGCATAATCCAAATCCAAGTATGCAACTAAATCAAAAGCAACACTCCTAGGATACCATAGTCCTAATTGCATAGTGCCATGCAAATATTTCAAAATCCTTTTGACCGCATGCATATGAGACTCTCTAGGACATGATTGAAAACGTGCACACAAGCATGTAGCATACGTAATGTCGGGTCTAGATGAAGTTAAGTAGAGAAGTGAGCCAATCATACCTCTATACTTTTTCTCATCTACACATTTACCTTTTTCATCCTTGTCCAACTTTGTTATAGTGTTCATTGGAGTTCTGCTAGCATTGCATCCTTCCATCCCAAATTGTTTGAGGAGTTCTTTGGTGTATTTGGCTTGGTTGATGAAGATGCCATCCTTTCCTTACTTGATTTGCAATCCCAATAAGAATTTGAGCTCTCCCATCATGCTCATCTCAAATTCCCTAGTCATACACTTAGCAAATTCCTTGCACAAACTCTCATTAGTAGCACCAAATATAATATCATCAATATAAATTTAGACAATAAGTATGTCATGCTTATGTCTTTTTATGAAGAGTGTAGTATCAACCTTCCCTTTTGTAAAACCATTTTCACAAAGAAAATTACTAAGCCTTTCATACCAAGCTCTAGGAGCTTGTTTCAATCCATATAAAGCCTCAGTAAGTTTGAAAACATGCTTTGGGAAATCAAAACATTCAAAACCAGGAGGTTGTTCAACATATACTTCCTCTTCAATGAAACCATTTAAAAAGGCACTTTTAACATCCATTTGAAATAATTTAAAATCCATGAAAGATGCAAATGCTAAAAGAATTCTAATGGCTTCTAATCTTGCAACGGGTGCAAAGGTCTCATCATAGGCAATGCCTTCCTCTTGGTTGTACCCTTTGGCAACCAATCGGACTTTGTTCCTAGTGACTTGACCT
>CANYLF011682313.1:0-29929 GCA_948193215.1 Bocquillonia castaneifolia | reverse complement strand
TAGTATCACCCATAAACACATGGAGCAACTCCAATCATTTATTTTAAACAGTGAATTTTACAATTTATTTAAATAACAGCACAAACATATAAATAAAAATGTAATAATAAATCATGCTCTTAGGCACGTGAGGCATGTGATGATAAGTTCAAGATGAAGAAAAGGGGACATTGAGTCATTGACTATAATCAATCAGCCTTAAAAAAAAAATAATACCAGTACTAATTAATTATTTCTATTTTGTTCCTACCAAGGAGATGCGTGGCATGCGCCGCATCATCAAGATACTAATACTATAAAATAAAAAAAAAATATACTTCTGATAAAAAAAAAACTTCCAAGTAATTATTATGATTATTTTGTTTATTGAAACAAAAAATAATTAAATGAACATGAGGTAATTATTACAATGTTGGATGCTTTCTTTTTAACCAAAAAAATTACATTATAGTTTTCTTAAAGTCATTATGATTATTATTAGTATTTTTTTAGTAGGATTATTATTAATATCAATCAAATCTAAATCTAATGGGTGGACAAAAATAAGAAGAAAGAAAGTAGTAGACAGAATAACGCAACCAAACAAACAAACATTTACATTAACATTAACATAAACAAACAACAAACAGAAAAAAAAAAAAAAACAACTGACCGTCTGCTTTTCATCGTCCTGCACAAATTCACTTCCTCTCTCCCTCTTCATCTGTCTCTCTGCTTTCTTTTCTTTCTTTTTTTGTTCTTTCTAATTTTTGATTATTTTCTTAAAAAACCTTTATTCTTCTTTTATTTTCCAATATTTAGTTATTAATTGGTCAATCGAATAAATCTCTCTCCCTCTTGTTGTGGTCTTCAACGATAAACTTGTTATGACCGCCTGAACGTATCTCTTCTTTTATTTTCGTTTATTGATTATTATTGTTATTATCATTTCGTTTATTAATCGGTCGCTGTGCTAAAAAAAGGTAAAATTTCTTTCGTTTCTATGCATGTGATTTTGTAGGCTAAACGTCTCCGTTTTTTTTCCTCTGTAATTCATGAATAATCGATCAGCTTATTTATTTATTAAATTCATGATTTTTTTCTTGTTTTTGTTTTTTATTTTTATTTTGTTGCTGTGAATTGAAAGGAGATGATATATTTATTTTTTTTGTTGATTTTTAATTTAATTTTGTTGTATTTTTTTCTTTAGATTTTGTGTAACTGAAAAGACTCTTATTACTATTAAGTAACTGAATGATGATCATACAGTGATAACAACAGGAGCGAAGCTGATTAAGCTATTTATGTATGTGTGTATAAGTAAAGACTTGTAACTGTAGCTTTTCTCCCAACTCAGATAGTTCATCACAATTTCATCTCTATTCATTAACTAAGGGTTTTAGCTTTATCAGCTTTCAAAACGTTTTTTAAAAAAAGTCAGCCTTTTTAGGGATTTCTCATTTTTTGAGGAGTAAAAGATTGGTCCTTGAAGGTTTAAAAATGATAGTTTTGAAAGAACATAAATAATATAAGCATGATTAATTGAGTTCAATTGAATTTGGTTCTTGTAAAATCATAAAAAATGGATGCTTACTTTAGGGTTTGCTTTTGCTTTAATTATTGTCTTCTTATGTTGTGATGTGGCAGTAGAAGAAGGGGATGGCTAAAAATGAAGACACTGGGAGTCCTGGTTGGAGGGCTTCACTTTTCTTGCAGACTACAGAAGATGTTGCCCGAGCTGTTGCCGCTGCCGCTGCTGCTGCCACTGCTCCCCGTTCCCCTCGTCCTTCTGTTGTCTTTTCCTCCAAAGATGATCAAGGTGGTAGCCAGTTGCAGAAACTACAGCGCCATTTTTCAAGAGTGCTTAAAGGGTTCTCTTCTCCTTCTCCTGAAGTCAAAGCTGGAACTTATAATCCTGAAGTTCTAACTAGTCAAAAGCGTCAATGGGCGAATTTTCAGCTACAATACTTGGTATGTTTTACTTCCCCACCCCCACCCCTCCACCCAGTGGACGTTGTTGTGTATTGTACGTTTTGTGTTCATGATCTGTTTTAACTGGGCATGAATTGAATATGTTTGCATACCTCTCACTGTCTTAGTACTTTTCATTGGCATTCATGTATCACAATGCATAATTAACCGTGGAACATAATGATGTGCTGTTTTATGATTTTTGTAACATTTTTTGTTATTTTAAGCATGCAGGATCATAGGTCTTTAAAGGAGCCATCAAGGCTTTTTGAGAGTATGGTAGTTGTGGGCCTTCATCCTAATTGTGATCTCCAGACACTTCAGAGGCAATATGTTTCCCGGAAAACTGAAGGTTCTGGAAGATTGCCGGGTTCACTTGGTTGTCAGAGTCAGTCTCGTGTAGAACCCATCCTTGAGCCTCAGGTGAGATTTATGCTAATCAAATTAAATCTATTTGTGTCTGGAAATTGCTTTATGTGTTTGTTATTTAACACCATGAGTTTTCTATTTTCAGGTCCTATTTGTTTATCCTCCTGACAAACAGTTGCCACTTAAATACAAGGATCTCGTATCATTTTGCTTCCCTGGAGGTTTGGAGGTTGGATATATACTCATTGATATTTGTGCTCTTCATTTTTGTTTATTATTTAGTTTTATCAGGGAATCTTTTGATTCGTTTCTAGTAATTTTTGATATCTGGTTCTTTTGTCTGGAGAAATCTGCTTTTGTTTATCTTGTTGGTGCTGTCACATACATGACATATCAAATAGAATTTTGTCTGATACAAATTAAGGAATTTGTTTAGAGATACATAGAGGTTTAACATGTGATGTCCATGGGGATTAAATATTATTACTTAATATATCAATCTAAGAATCTCTCTGAGGATCTTGAATATCCCTGATAAAAGGATTTTTGACTGTTGAGTTATATCTCTGGTATATGGTTTGTGTTCAAGGTTGCACTAGTTCAAGGACGATATTTTGTTTTCTTGAATAAGTATTATGATCTTAATTTTTCTCCCTTCTGCACACACATATTCATTAAACATCGATGTGCTTTTTTAATTGTGATGTTTCTGATTGTTAATTATGATTTTAGGTTCATGCTGTTGAGAAAACTCCTTCCATGAGTGAGCTGAATGAAATTCTTCTGGGGCAGGTATCTTTTGCATAATATAGTGTGGTATTTTTTTGTCATCTGATGAGTTTGTACTGATATGATTTCATGATCCTTCGTGGTGGTTAACGATAGCCTTTCTAGGCTGCATTATCTGCAAATTAAGTACATTACATGTGCTTAACTGGGAAATCTTATAACTCAATCACTTAGGATGGTTAGTTGCATACCTGCTCAAATTTCTGTTTGTTATTATCTTGCTTTATCCAAATGATTGGATTTTTGTCATCTGTATCAGTTATGCTTGCAGGATGAGGCAATTGCTTATCTGATAAAATTCTTCTAGAATCACATGTAAACGATCCATATATATTATGTGTGTGATGTTGCAAAATTATCTTAGATGTGATGCATTTTTTTGTAGGAGCACCTTAAACAAAGTGACCTGTCTTTTGTATTCCGGTTACAGGTAACTCTGTGAAATTATTCTACTCCTTTTTCTCCTCTTAAAAGCTTTTTTCTGCCTTTTTTTTCCCTCGTGTCTTTATGTGTTCTCCTATTTTGTTTAATAGAAAAAAGAACTTGTGAAATTTTCTGTCTGACCTGTTAAACTTTTCGGCAACTCATTTGAACAATGGCAAGACCTTCTATTTTTTGAAAGGGTGATCTTCTTCACAGGTTGCAATTTTTATAAAATGTTGAATTACCGGTGGTCTTGCTGATTTTGGATTTTGAAATGGGTGTTCATATGTCCAATTCTCTCTCTCATTTTTTTTCTTTGTTTTCTCTCCGGACTAGAATGTGGAGACATTATCTTACCTAAAACTTTATCAGCCAACCTTCATTTTTGTTTCCCAGGTTGCTGATGATTCAACATTGTATGGTTGCTGCATGTTAGTTGATGAAATTGTGCAAAAACCTTCAGGTTTACTCTCCATGATTTCAGATAAGCGGTCTTCCTGCTCATCTTTGAGCCGTTACGTATTAACCACACGCAGATGTTATTGTATTCTTTCAAGGCTTCCATTCTTTGAATTGCATTTTGGTGTGTTAAACAGGTGCATTTATTTCTTTTGTATGACTGTTTTATGGCCATTTTCCTTATTTTCATCAATTATATTTTACATTCTATTAGTATCTGTTTAAAGTACTGAAATGAGCTTAATGTCATTTTTGTTATTGGTAATTTATGTTTTGGTGTAGATCCTATCAGGCATAATCCCTTAACAAACACAATCACATCTAGTATGCAATTTTATTTGTTCGTAGTGTGTCACTTTTTCACATTTCTCAATTGGCTTGTAGCATCTTTACAGAAGAAAGGTTGGAACGTTTAACAAGAGATATTGGTTCTCTGAACTTAGAACCTTCAGAAAGTTATGAGAAAGATGAAAATGTAAGAGACAATTTAGACTGTGTACCACCGACTTACATAGCTGCAGAAGATGTGGTTGATGGGGCTGTGGAAAATTTCCAATCAAGCTTAAGAGATTCCATACCTGGAGATGATAGCAACATTCCTGGGGGAGATATTCATTTGTTGCAGAATGGTATTAATGATAATGTTGTCGTTCCGGTTGATTCTGAGATAATTTCTGACAAAGGGGAATCTGGTGGTGGTAACCTTGAGGATCGTGACATTGATGTTGATGATTTATCCCATAAGCAAGCAGAAGAAAGATGTTTACCAAATGCTGTTCTGCCCCTCCTTCGCTACTACCAGTATGAAAGCTCTGAATCTTCCTCCAGGTGCCACTCCCACTCTTTGATGTTTTATATGCATGAACCAGTTTTTCATTTGATCTGTCATTTTAAAGGTATTTCACAAATTATATTAAATGATTATTGTGGTCAGTGAAACTTACATTGAAGATGATAACATTTTTCTCCTCTAAAAAATGATTAAAAAATGTAGTGGGGAGGAAAAAGGAAGTTCTGTGGATCGATCATCTTAAGCTCAATCCTTCTTTTTGAACGGCTTAGAGTGCTGGATCCATGTGAAAGTAGTTGATTATTTGATAATTTTTTCGTGAATAGAGTGCCTCTGTGGATCAATCTTGAACATTTTTCTGTGTTTTTGAACAGTATTTCCACATGCATACAAGATTTGACATTGTTACCTTGGATGCACCATCTTATAAAATAGGCCTGTTTGTGCTCTAAAATGAAGACAAGAGAGTAATATTCTAGTCATCTTCTTTTGAACATATTTATGCTTAGCTGACTCCAGATATTAAGTATATACTGAATAAAAATGGAGTATCAGACAACACTAGTAAATGTAAGATTATGTTCCTCCTACGTATTGAGGCAATGGCTGGCTTCACCAAAATTTGTGGACCCGAGCATAAATTGTTTAGAGTGGACAGAATTGGATTCTAATAACTTGGGTGGCTCTTTGCTTTAGGTTTAACTTTTAAGCCATGCTTGCCCTAACGGCTGATTTATCAGGTTCAACTCATTCTTTTATTTTATTTTTTTGTACATGGGGATGTATCCTTAATGCTGTGCTTGTTTTAATCTCATTTGTACACCAACAATGTGAGTGGAGATGACTTATTTCTATTGCAAGCTGCTTTACATGTGCCTTTTATACAGTTTTCAGGGGTCTCCTAGTGAAGATCGGAACTTTAGGAGTGATGTTGATGATACAGAGACAGAAGAGGCATCTATTTCGGGCCAGGAAGATACTAATGATCACATGGATATTCTTGAATGGGCTAAGGTTTGAATATATTTTTTTGTATTTTTGTAAATGTTATTTTTTGTTTGTTTAAGCTGTCACTTCTCTTACCTGACTGCTTCTAAAAGTTATGCACTTTACTATTTATTACAGGCAAACAACCATGGATCGTTGCAGATAATATGCGAGTATTACCAGCTACGTTGCCCATCTAGGGGTTCAACACTTAGATTTCATCCTCTGGAGCATCTTCATCCTCTGGAATATAATAGAACAGTTGAAACAGTTCTGCATATAGCTGGTTCAACTATTGATTTACGGACATGCAGTACGAGTCTGGAATTTGCAGAGGTACATTTGATAAAATTCACTTCTGTACATTATCGTGCGTTGGGACTTTTTCTTCAATGAAATATATTAGATGTGAGATATTTGTTTCTCTTTCAGACTCTGCTGAACTTATTTTTGATTTTGTTTTTCAGGCACACAGTGCTCTCTCAGCGGAGGAGGAAGCAACTGCGTTATCAACATGGGCTGTTGCATGCATATGTGGATCCTTGCGTCTGGAGAATGTATGTGCACATCGAAGCTGAATTTGTTATTTTCTTAAAACACTTCTTGATTTAGGTTGCCCATGTGATTGATAGTTCTTAATATGCATATTGATACCTCTTAATATTCCTACATCCGATTCACCAGTGTCCTAACTCCTAATATGAGAAAACCAAAAAAAATCATTTGGCTTGTAATTTTTCTTTCATTGCAGGTTTTAACATTGTTTGCTGGAGCACTATTGGAGAAGCAGATAGTGTTTGTTTGTTCTAATTTGGTATGCACTTCTGTCCTGTCTTGTCTGAAGTTCCCAATGTTCTTAATTACTTATGCAGTTCATTGTAGTTATAGTTAGAGTCTTGCCTCTGAAGTTTAAATGAATTTGTTCGAATTATTTGACTGCAACTTGAAAATTATACTATCTATTTATCTCTTTGTTGGTGCTCATTGACAGCCCATACAGTACTTGCATCTGCTTTTTCTTTGCTGGCAATGGATGTATAGTTGCAATTGTTACTAACAACTTGATTAAAGCTGAAATCTAACAAATTACTCATCTGTATCTCTTTTTTGAATTTTTCTAATTAAATATTCTCAGAAATATAAGTCCGCCTTCTTAGATATATCGATTTTGACATTTTTTGCGCAGGGAATCTTATCTGCATCAGTTTTATCGATGGTCCCTTTAATTCGTCCCTATCAATGGCAAAGCCTGTCAATGCCGGTATTTTTTTCTGCAAATTGCTGTTTTGTTGACTGACTTTCTTGTGGACTTGAATTGTGTTGGTTTTTTAATTCTCTAAATAAATCTCCAGATTTTGCCTGATGATATGCTGGACTTTTTGGATGCACCAGTTCCTTACATCGTGAGCATTCATTTCCAGTCTCCTTTAATTTCTATATTGGCTCTAGTGACTAGCTTTAGTTGGCTACTAATTCTTATTTTGCATGCAGGTTGGTGTAAAGAATAAAACCAGTGAAGTACAGTCAAAGTTAACTAATGCCATTCTGGTTGATGTTAACAAGAACCAGGTTTGCATTTCGGTTATTTGAACTTTGATGACTCGATTCTTTTAGGCCACTAGATTACATGACTTGGGCTCTATTGTGACAGGTAAAATCACCAACAATACCACAGCTGCCAAAGCACAGGGAGCTGCTTTCATCCTTGAGTCCTTATCATGCAAAGCTTGTGGGAGAAAGTTATTTAGCAAGGAGACGGCCAGTTCACGAGTGTACAGATGTACAAGTATGCTACTCTGCTTATCCATTCTTTTACTCCATAATGCATCCATCCTTCCTCTATTTAACTTGAATGTTATATCCTTTGGTACATTATTTTTCATTAGGCGAGATGTTTTTATGGCATGGACTAGATCTCTTAATTTGCATATTTCACTTAGTTGAATGTCAACGGTAGAAGCAAAGTTTGAACTGAACTTCGGCTAGAAGTTTCAGAAACGTTTCATCTATGGTTGAAGGCCTTATTTATTAGAATTATAAGATAGAATGTTCAAAGTAATTAGCTAGATATGCTTTTTTCAATGGAATTGAAATTCTCAGTCAAAATTAATCTCTCAGTAGCTACTTCATCTGTGACAATTATGTGTGTATTGAGTTGGCCTTTTCTATTGCAAACTGTTGTTCCTGGTCCTATATCTTTGGATCCACCTTGATGATTTAGAAATCTTTTACTGGCTAACCTTTCAATCATTTTGTTCTATTGTATCTGTTTCATTAGGTGATCTGTAAATTGTATTGAACTTTATTCATGAGGTTGTACATGGGAGTAATTTTGTTTGCTCTAGATTATAGCTATTAGGTACTATTTTTGATTGCTGTGGACTTGGGTGTGCAGGATTCCAAATTGAGCATTTGGCCTCATGTTCTCGCAAAAGTGAAATCCTTATGCCTAAAATAAGAAAGCAAGTTATATCTGTTATAGTTATTCTGTAGTAGATTGTCACTGGTTTTTCTTGATTGCCAATAAGCCATCAGCTGAGCTTATTAAATTATTAATGTGTCTGTAGAATACAAGATTTCCAACTTTGGGAGACTTATTGTCATTTACTGCTTTTGTTGAAGTCTCATGGTTTCACTTTGCTATCGGTATCATCTAACCAATTCTTTGACAAATTATTGATCAGCTCTGCTTGGATGAATTTTTTCTTGTCTCATATTTTCTTCAAATTTGTTGTCTAGGGAATAAGAGTAAATTGAGCTGTGTCTTTTATTGTTTATTAATTGTGGTGTCTTGTGAAATTCAAATCACCTACAGATTGAAGCTGCCAAGGGTTTTCTATCAGTGTTAAGATCCTACTTGGATTCACTTTGCTCCAACTTGCGCTCACACACAATTACAAATGTACAATCCAATAATGATAAGGTTCGAACCTTTACAATAATCTTGACTTCTTTTATTCATTCTGTTTTGTATGTTTACTGGTCATTGTTGATAACTTGCATCTGTTGTAATTTTTTTTCATAAGAAGAGGTTTATGGAATAGAAGAGAAGCAAAAATTAACAAAATTCTTTTGGTTGGAACAAAGAAAATGTTCATTAATCACCAATACATACCCTTTTGTGTTAGGAGTAGGTGTATGATTTCTTTTTGACAACATCAGACCAAACTACGTTTATGATTGTCATCACTGGCATTGATGTAAAGAGATTATGTTGGTCACTGGAGGTTGGCAAAGCATACCATTTTCTATAAAATTAGTAAAATGCATAAATATTTCGTGGTATTCACATTTCAGATTAATCTGTGTGAGAGAATACTAATAATACTAATGTTTATCTTGTGGAATAATGCTAAAACCTGTTATGATTGCATCTAGCTCCAATGTATTACTAATTCAAGTCTCTTCACATCCTAAATATGAAGTGATCTTTACTTCATGCGCACTTCATTTTCAAATAGTCGCTAACCATGTATGGTGCAATCAGCCAAATACCTGATCACAATTTCCTCAACTTCTAGGTATCATTGCTCTTAAAGGAGAGCTTCATAGATTCCTTCCCAAGTCGTGATCGGCCATTCATGAAGGTATCTTCCTCTCAATCTCTACTCTGCTTTATTTTTTTTTCAGTCAAAAAGCAGCCAATATCATGATTAGCTTAATTTTCCATTGTTATTCGATGCATGTACATATGCAAAGGCACATATTATCTGATCTTGATAGCTATTCCGTAATATATGTTGGTCATGCAAATAACATTTCATGTTACATTGATATTCTTTTAACCCTGTTTCTGGGATTTTTTTTTAATTAATATCTGGATATTAGCTCTGTTTAAACAATGGAGGACAAAAGCATATATACTGATTTGTATTTTTAAATGCCAAGCAGCTCTTTGTAGACACACAGCTCTTCTCTGTACATACGGATCTTGTGCTCTCTTTTTTCCAGAAGGAATAATGCTGCTTTGAAAGGATGGCCTGCAATTATATATATCTATTATAAATTTGGACGCAAGTTCAACATACACATACTGCTTTATGAATGGCCATTTGATTAAAAGACCCTATTTGAAGGGGCCCCAAGCATGCCCGGGTTCAAAAGCTGGCCTAAAAAAGGGGATGGCTGTTAGTTTGCCTGTGAGCTGATGAATTGGGGGGGGGGGGGTACAGAAGTCCTGTATAATGCTAATGTTATAGTATTTATTCCCAAAATTTTCTTATTGGCAAAGGAGTGTTGCTTTATAAATAGGTCTGAAAATGTATGGCATCGTGCAGGTCCATTTGAAAGTTAGAAAGAAATTGAGGAATGGGAAGTCAAATTTCTCTTTAAATGTCAGTGTTGATGTTGTTTTTACCTTGCCAATTTTGTAAAAAGGGGATTTATTTGATCTATCGGCTGGAAACTCATGAGCCCTACAAGTACATGTGTTCAATTGATTTGGTGTCTATAATTTTACAATTTTTGGGGCTTTCGTTAGGTCTTCATTTGTCAAGTTTTCTGAGAATAGACATTAAGTTTGTTGGTTGGCTAAATAGTAACCCTGCTGGCATGAGTGGACTAGTTTACCATAATTGGATGGTGCAACCCGTGAGCACGCATTTATTCTTCAGCTTCGACATTGCCACTTAAACCATAATTGGATCCTTATCAATAAACTAACTGGCTGTGCATATTTTCAAGGCTCAAGCTCGTTGCTGGAATTCTTGCATAGAATGAACCATTTCCAGCGTATGCACATGAGACATTATTGCACTCGGATGTATAACTAGCAGAATTCATCTCAACTGGGGAATGAATGGAAGTGGGAATATGCTCTTGCAAGTTATGTCCAACTGTTCCGTTAGTACAGATGATGAATTATTGGACTTGGTAACCGAATGGCAGCAATATCAATATGAGTTTAACTCAAAAATAATGAATTATAAAACAAAGACCTGTATGTATGTAATTTTTAAAAAATCAGTGGTACTGGGAGTGGATGTCTGCCTCAATATCTGCTGCTGTAGAAGGTCATTTCATATTTACTTTGGATAGAGCAATGAGAACATGTGTGGGCTCTTTCATGAACTTTCAGAAGTGACTTATAAGTTAGTCCCCCAAAGAAAATGCACACACACAGTCAGCCTTACGCATGCCATTTCTGTTGTCCAGCTTTTATGTATTTATTCATAATTTTCAAATATAAATCCGAGGATGGCAATGAGGAAGCAAGTTGCTACTAGTTCTTCTCATGTTTCTTCTGATAGGAGTTGATGGTGTGGTCCACAACAAGTAGCACAACTCTGTTTATTGTTTCCTTCTCGGGGAGCAATTATTTAAGCAATTCACTATTAATTCAATACTTATCCTTCCCATTCAATGTTGCCAAATTCTTGCTCAAATTTTTACTTCTTCATTTGAGACACATAATGCATATGGCCTGGCCTACAAAAATTGCACGAACAAACTCTGCTCAAAATATATTGAACATATATGCAAAAAAATAAAAAATAAAAAAATTCAAGTGTCTATATCAAAGTTGGATGCCTTTACCAACTTAAGTGGCATTTATGTCATGTGAGTGATAAACCAGTTAATGGTCCTTGGTAATAGGATTGAAGATCAGTTCAACACTTGAAAGTAAATCAGAACCTTTAGTATTTGATACTATTAACTTGGGTGATATTACATAATAAAATCCTATATCACTCAACAGATGCATGCAACTTCATAAAAGTACACCATTCAACCCTCAACACTAAAAATATCTTGATTTTAATCAGGGGATTAAAAACTGACCATTCCTTTGAGCATCATCAAGATTTTGTGAACTGATACTGAATCTTTAAGCTCATGGCAATGTTTTTTACCACCACATCATTTTGTCTGGGGAAAAAAAAAGAAAGATTTTGCGGTAAAAATGAAAGCTGGTGAAGAAGGTGAACCGTGGGAGAAAAAAAAATCAAAAGGAATGATGACCCACTGGAGTCAAAAATGTTATATGTATGAATAATGTAGGGGCAAATTTTTATATATATATTTTAGGGAAAAAAATAAATGAAGAAATGCACCTGGGGGGATGTTCTGTTGAAGTGGGGCTTTTGTACTAAAAAAAGGTGGTTTGCATGTGTTTGAATCTGCCAGGAGATAACAACAGTGCTAAAGACTAGTGCACTACTTTGTTTTTGTACAACTTCTGCCCCTGCCATACTTACAATACAAGAATAGTTCCAGGGAATTTAATGCAACCCAACTATAATAATAATGATAATAATAATGCCCTCATTCATCCTTTCTTTTCTTTTTACTCATTTACCCCTTCTCCATTAATTCATCATTTTGAACTAATACCCACTTACTACTGTTAACTGGGTTTTTATATTAGTGGTGAGCTCCATCTACAGTGCAACTACACTCCATCTATATTGTTGAATTGTTTGCCTACTAATTTAAGCCATTCAATAAAAAGAAGTTAAAATTAACAATTTCTAAAACCCATAATAATTTTTATTCTTATATTTTGCATAGTGAAGTATCAGTAATATTTTAATGTACGTAACTCTCAGCCTTTGTTTGGATAGTTAAATGAATGAAAATATGAAAAGAAAGAAAATAAGGAGGTAAAATAATATTTAATTTTTTTGTCAAGTGATATTACACTATTCATATTCCATCCAAATGTGCTTGTTTTCCTCCCAAATTGGAAGAAAAGTGCATGAGGTAAAATATCATATATTTTCTTTCATTTCCTTATTTTCTTCTCTTTTCCAAACAAGAGAAAAGGACATTCCCTTCTTGTTTTCCTCTCTCTATATTTTACCTCAATCCAAACAAAGTGTCAATTGAGTCTTTTTAATAATTGATAAATTTATATTATTTAACATAAACTAAAAAACGAAGAGCATGCAGGAGCTTTAAATTATTAAGGAAGTCATAAAGCATGCCTTTTTCTATTGTTGTCTGAAAAAACAAAGAAAATCAGTCATGCAGAGAGATGTTTAGAGTCTGTGCCTAAACATTAGAACCCTGTAATTTCCACAGGTCTAAAAATCTATAATCTGTAGCCTTTTTTATATATTTAAGAAAGCTGCTACAAAACTGCTAATGCTTGCCTTGCCATGTATATGATTATATAATGAGCCCTTGTGATGACATATATATAAGGATCCAAAACCAAGAAAGAGATTTTGGTCTGGTGACTTGATTAGCTGCTTAGCTCTCCATATATAATAATATCAGTGGTAAGCATTTCTGATTGAACATGATGAAGATTTTAGTAATCCAAGTAATTAAGTACAAATAAAGTCTTACAATGCTTAAGCAAATAAAAGAGTGATCAAGTATTACCAAAAAGGATTTTAAAATTAAGTATTGTCACTGGCTTGAGTTCAGTTAATAAATTAAGGACGGTTTAAACAAGGTAGCTAGTTTGTTCATAAAAAGACAACCAAACCCACAAATGTTTCTTGTAACAAAAGTGAAAAAATAATTAGAAAGAAAAGATTGAATTGAGTATTTGAATTAAAGGGTAAAAGAAGGATCCAAATATATATCTTAAGTATCTTGTAAAAAAAAATGATATATTATGAGAATGGGAAGCTAAAAGCAAAAGGGCCATAGATACTATAGTTTACAACCATTCTACCATACCTGAAACTGTGAAGAGAACTCAATTTCTGAAATAGAAAAAGGTCAAAATTCAAAAGAGTAAGTGGGGAGGTAAAGAAACAGAAAAAGTAAAAGAGTTAGTAGCAGTAAAAGCTCAAACCGTACAATCTTCTCAGAGTGCAGGCAAAGCATTGGGCTTTCTTTCTTTCAGACACCCAACTACTCACTCTCTTATTTATATTATATGTCTCTCCTCTCAGTCTCAGTAGTAGTAGTAGTACTATTTTTCTTTCTTTCTTTCTTTTATTAAATTAATTTAAAAAAAAAAAAAAAAACCCCACCATCCAAAAATAAAAATAAAAAATTAACAAAGACAGAAACTTTTTTTTCTCTTTTGTTTTTTACAGTCTTTATAAATGCACTCTCACCTCTTTAGTTTATGGGTTTCCGTAGAGTTGTCAGAGACAAGAGCTGCAAATATAGGCAGCTTAGCTGCAGAAGTGCATTCATAATATTAGCAGCTGCTGCTCTCTGCCTCTGCCCTCTTCTGCTCCTGCAGAGAGCTGTGTTGTAAGAGAGAAATTAATAATTAAAAAAAAAAGAAAAAGAGTGTGGTGTCAGCATTATAATCAGAACCATTATTTTTATCCATGTACAGAAGATTTTGCAGCCCAATGGTCCCTGAAATAAGTATACCTTCTCTACTTCTCCTTCCTTCCTTCTTCTTCTTCTTCCTCAAAGCTCCTCTCTGTCTCTTTCTCTTCTTCCTCAACTAGGGAGTCATAATAATCATAGCAACTAGATCGTAATCCACTTTACTTACACACACTCGCATGCTGCATGCCAGTGTTTTCTCCTCTCACTTGATCACTCTCTTCAACAACTTTTCTTTAATTTCTTCTCTGTTTAAGTTCAAGATTTGAGGACCCTTTTTCTTGTAACTTATTTTATAAAATATATAATGAGTGGAAGTTCTAACAGGTTTCCATTCACTGCATCACAATGGCAAGAACTTGAGCATCAAGCTCTGATCTTTAAGTATATGGTCTCAGGCATTCCCATTCCTTCGGATCTTCTCTTTACTATCAAAAGAAGCTGCTTGGACTCTCCACTTCCTTCAAAGCTCTTTCCTCGCCAATCTCCTCATACTAGTAAACAACAACTTTTTTCTAATTCTTTTGTTTTATTTTCTTATAGTTGTTGGGTTTTATTGTAATTAATGTTTATATATGTATATATGCAACTCTGATGTAATACATACATATATATGTAGTTGGTTGGAGCTGTTTCCAGATGGGTCTTGGTAGAAAAATAGACCCAGAGCCAGGAAGATGCAGAAGAACAGATGGTAAGAAATGGAGGTGCTCAAAAGAAGCATACCCAGATTCCAAATACTGTGAAAGACACATGCACAGAGGCAAAAACCGTTCAAGAAAGCCTGTGGAAGTTGCAAATCAAACAGCTACGTCAACTAACCCTATTACTATTTTACCCACATCATCATCATCATCATCTGTCTCATCAATCACCACAAAAAATCACTCTTCTTCTTCTTTACTAACCCCACCTTCTCATTCTCTCTCTTTATTGTCTTCTGATCATTATTCCCACCATCAAAATCACCACCACCTTCCCTTCTCTTCTTCTCATCATCTTAACCATCACTTCTTGTCTTCTTCTTCTTCTTCTCTTTCTACTTCCTCTTCAAGGCATCCACCTCAAGACAACCCTACTCCTTTGCTTTTGGACTCTGCTGGCTCTTGTTCCTTTACCAATGCTACTGCTGATTACAGGTTCATTTATATAATGCCATTTCTAGTTTTTTTTAGTACTTTCATTTTCTTCTTGTTAATTCTTCTGAAAACCAACATACTATATAAAACAGGAATAATACTTATGGGCTAAAAGAGGAGGTTGATGAGCATGCTTTCTTCTCTGAAACCTCTGGTTCGATCAGAAGCTTATCTGGTTCATCCTTAGATGATGCTTGGCAGTTCACTCCACTAACAATGAGCTCTTCCTCTACTTCTTCTTCCTCAAATCAAAGAAGCTTGTCTGGTTTAAATAATGAGTACTCTTACTTGCAGCTTCATAGCTTAAGTGACCATGATGCACCAAAACAACAAAAACAGTATCATCAACAACAGAGTTATTTTCTTGGAACTCATCGTGATATGAAAGAAGAGCCTCAAAAGACTGTTCATCGTTTCTTTGATGAATGGCCTCCAAAAAATAAAGATTCATGGCTTGATTTAGATGACAAGTCACCAACCAGTAATTCAGTTTCCACAACCAGGCTTTCAATCTCCATTCCTTCCTCTTCAACACATGACTTCCCAATCTTCAGTTCAAGAACCCACAATGGTAATTTCCATTTTTTCCCCCGAAAAAAAAAGGTTCTCTTCTATTGAAAATCAGATGTTTTAATTTTTTATTGTCCATAAATAATGTTTTGTTTTTTTTTTTGACAGATAGTTGAATTTTCAGGTGAGGGATTTCTCTATTGGAGGCCAAGAATGTACTTAGTTGGGGGGGTAGATGTTTTTTTGTTAGGTCTAAGTACTGATCTTCTATTATTTATTTCTTTGTTTTGTTGCTTCTTAGCAATTATGTGGCTAGGGAATTGAATTGCATTATGTGTATGTTTAATTAATTAAGTATCCAATGTCTTTGAGTTTGAGGTTCCTTGTTGTTTTCCTTAGAGGACCATAAATGGATTGAATGATTGGGCGAAATCTTTTTAATGGTACACAACACAATGCAGGAAGATGATAGGTTTGAAACTTTGATGCTTGCTTTCATAATTCATTATTTTCAACACTCAGCTGAGCTGAGGGTGCTCAGTGTAGTAATAGTTGAGGGGCCTATTGTTTCCAAGTTTCGTTGTTAATTTGTCATTTCTTCATTCACCCAACTCTCCAACACACTTAATTCCCCATCTTAGTAGACCCTACTAGTTGCAGATGCAGTTATTAAACTGACAAACGCCATATACAAATACAATTATATTTTCTTACTCTCAGTCTCAGTCTTGAATTGAAGGCCCTGCCTTGCCTTTACCAACATGATATGCAACGTTTCTTGTTTTTTCTAACAATATAATCCCCATTGGCATTCATGTGCCCATGTTTTTACTCTTTTTTTTTTTAATCAAAACCTCAATCTTTGTGTAAATTGAAATTGGTTTCACCTATGTTTCCCTTGTGTATCATTTGATGTTGTGATCACATAAAATGGTAGTGTGTGGTATAATAATAGAAGGTTAAAATTGAAAAATGTTTGGTTGAGCAGAAAAGAGAGAATAAGGGGAAGGCATTTTGTTGGTGGACCAACAGCAACAGGGGAGAGAGGGGGGGTGATCAGGTCAGGTCAGGTCAGTCTGGCAAAAGCTATGACAAACAGAAGAGAGCATTAGTCTGGCATCTGAGCCTTCTGGTGTGAGCGTGGGTCTGATTGGTTCTCAGAGAAAGTGTGTTTTAAGAGACTTGAAGGCTTTACCACTGAATCAGTATTCAGTAGCACAACCATGCGGTACAACTTTACCTCATCCATCACCCACTCAAGTAAAAAGAAAGAAAATATAAAATCTATCTCTGCCTTTTGTCAGCCATACACACGGATAAAAAAATTTCAGCTCGCTCTACCATGAATGAATACAAGGAACTCTCTCTCTCAACTTCAAACATTTAGAATGCAACTAAATCCCCAAACGTATTTAAATCCTAAAACCCTCGCAATCGATGACATGATACGACCCCATCAATATTCGACATTTCCTTTTCCTCTGTTCCTCTTAAATGGTCAGTCAGTCAATATGGTTAGTCGGTCCATGAGCAGATCAAAATTTCTGTCAAGGGATCCATCAGATTTCTTAACCAAAATTTGAGTTCTTTCAGTTCAGACAACAAATTAGGGATCAGAAGAGGCTTGAATGTACATAAGCCATGAGGATGCTAAAGTTGCTTCTATACATTTTTACCACATACAATAACCTATAACTTTGCATGGCTGCAATGAGCACATGAACATCTTCTGACAACCGACTCTATTTTCCTGATGCGCAAAAGCATTCACATGTTAATTTGTTCCTCCAGCTAGAGAATAATCTTCAAAATCAATCCTCGTCTTCAACTGAAGCATCACCATATTGTTTGTCAGCCTCCTCTCTCATCTCTCCATCACTCTCATGCAGTTCAGCAGAATTTCCACGGACCGGGCTGGACTGTTGTTTTCTATCTAAAGTCTCATCATCATCTGATTCTGACCATGCCCGCCTCCTCCTACCTGTTGAAGCAGGCGCAGCCTTCACCCAAGAAATAAAAATGAATTAGTCAGATGAAGGGATTGATGAACTGGTGCTCAATATGTAGATTAGATTACCAGAGTTACAGCAAAACAAAATCAAGCATCCTAGCCTCAATCTTAATGACAATAAATAAACTAATGCCAGGGTTGGTATTGCCAAAACTAATTACAGACTAGACAAACTATTTAAATCATCCCAACCTCCACAAATATAGCCACATGGAAATGCCTTGTAATTGTATAATGTAATGATATCGTGATATGTGATGTTGAGACCATAGCTAGGCTTTATGAGGAAAAGAATTCAGTCTGAGCCTAAATTACAAGTCAAAAATAGAAGGTGAAAACATATTCTTACTACAACCTCTGTGTCAGAATCTTCAAGCCCAGCTGCTGCAAGAAGATCCTGGGCATGTTCTTCCGCATCGTTGTCCTGATTATCCAACTGGTTCCTGTGTTCCCCAGAATTCGTATAGGCATCTTCATCTTCCAGCTCTTCACGATTATCCATCATATCAGCTTCTCCTTCTTCCATCTCATAGCGTGACCTAGAGCTCTTCTCCTTCTTTCTCTTCTTTCCACCTTTTCTCCTTCTCTTTTCACTGTGGCCATCCTCCTCCTCATCCATCTCAGATCTGTCCCTCCTTCTGGAACCAGGTGTACTGGTCTTCCATTGCTCCTGAGGATAACAAAAATTGGCAGATCAGAGACTGAAACAATTTTAAAGCATACACAAGTGGTCCTGACAAGTTGCACAGTCCATTTTCAAACATCAATTATTCTTATCTTTAAAGTAGCCTTGGAAATTCAGTAAATACTTGATTTCATGCAAAGCTGCATAATTTCCATAAAGACATCTTACTGTAATTGCATGGCTCCTACAGAAGTGAAGGATGTGATAAATCCCACCGAGTGAAGCCATAAGACTCAGGTAGGACATATCTAAAATAATTGCACACAAGTTATTTCCTATAAAAATGCTATGCATGAGACCAAGGAGAGCATGACGAGATAACATTTAACTGTCAAAACATGCAAACTTTGACACATGGGACATGAGGCAATCTTTTACCTTAACACGCTCAAAATGCTCCTCTTGTTGACGCACCCGTTTTAGTTCCTCTTCCTGCTTTCTCTTCTCCAGCTATTTAAAAAAATTGCACAGCAAAATTATTAGTTGCTTATATTCACTCACAATGGCCGTAAATATAGATGGTATAAAAGCAAGTTTATGGTAGTAGACCAGAAATTTCTTTTGCTCTTCAGCCTTTCGACGGGCCTCCTCAGCCAACAGCACCTGACGAGCAACTTCCTGTCTTTGCCGGTTCTGCTGCTCCTCACGCTCAGCCACTTCACGATGAACTTTTGCAGCATCTAGTAAATGCTTGCAATACTCAACATGGGTGTTGATTTTCTTTTCATCAAATCCATGGAAGTGAAGGTTGGAAGAAGCAGACAACTGGCTAAATAAACGAACAGCATTTTCCAGCTCATCAACTGTTGAGCGCACCTACAATATTACAAAAATGAACAGATTAAGATGGCTTCCAAGAAATCATATCAAACTGTACCTTCCAGTCTGATTGACTTGCAAAAGATGCTGCATAATCATAGGAATTAAGATAAACTTGAATAATTATTATATTCTCCGACAAGCACAAATTTAATAATTTCATTGACCAAAGAACAAACAAACAAACAATAGTCATGTAATAGACAAAATATCATAAAGCCTCATCAAAACATATTCAGCTAACCGCAAGCATTCTACCTTAGCGATATCCAATAAAATCCCAGTAAATTTCAAGTCAACAAGTCAGCTCTAAATTAATTCAATGTGAATCCCTAATCCAAACCCCAGCCTGCCATGGGGTAAACTGCAACAGAGCTTTGTTTAAGGAACCAGGTTCCTGAAAAACCTTCATCTGGCCTTCATACCACATTACCTAGAATTGTGTTGCCCCACTCTTTCTAATGCAACAGCTGATCTACAATAGTCTTGATCAGGTTAGAAAATTGCTATCCCCTTTTCCGAATAGCAGTAACCTCTTCCAGCCATCTACTTTGACATGTTACATAATTAACATACAAAAAGGGACTTGTCTCACAGAAATACCACAAAATTTCCCTTAATGAGGGCAAGAAAAAATAGCTTCCTGGCCCAACAGATCCTTCCATTGATTATATGAGCAACTTTTTCATCCTCGCATTCATTTATAGCAGACTAACCAAATATTATCTGTTTTCACAGTTATATTCAAGACTCCACCATATTTCATCATTACTTCAACTCTTATATAACAATCTGAAGTCCCAGAGCCAGCTGGACAGCTATGGCAGTGCTATAGTTGCCCATATGGATGTTTTTAGCATGCATTTTATGAAAATCAAATTCATTCGTGATAAAATTTCATGGCAATGCAGCCAACTATACCATAGCCAAAGTTGGCCTACCACCCCTAGCATTTCTGTTATAAAAATATCTAAAAGCAGTTTGTAAGTGTTACTGTTCTGACATACAGAGTGCATTCACCATTTTCTACAGTTCACACCCATAGCATGACAAGAAAAGATTAGAGTTAATTTCCAGAAAGCTTTAGAATAAGAAACTGGAAGGCACATGCAGAAAACAAATAGTTCAACAAAATTTATAACCTCATCTACTGTTCTCTTTGTCTTTTGCAATGTAGATGCTGAGAATTTTTGCATTGCAACACCTGCATCAAACCTCAGAATGTAATTTGAAGGCGCCAAGTGGATAGCTCTCAATAAAGTTTTCTTGCACTCCTGCCACTGTTCTGCTTCATAATGTGTACGAGCCAAGTACAAGAGAATTTGAGAGTCTGTACTATAGAAGAACTTCCGCAAACAATTTTGATACTGCAACAAAGGGAATGCCATCAACATGCAATAAAAAATAAATTAGAGAGAATTCTCATCGCATGTATGCTCATCCAATACGCACAACAGCATAAATGGAATAATATGAGATGGAATACGCACAACAGCATAAATGGAATAATAGAGATGGTCTCACCATCTTCACAGCTAATGCAAAATTGCCTTGAGCAAAATAAACATGTGCCAGGTTGATCCACACATCTGGCATCTGAACAAAAATGCTTCCACTTGCAGCCTCTTGGACCTACATCAACAATGAAATAGAAAAAAGATCCAAAAGTAAAGGAAGACTGAAGAATCAGGGGGATTCAAATTCTGCATCGACCAAAAAATGAATAACATGATATTAGGCCTACTTCCATAAAAAGATCCTTTGAGACGTCAAAATGCCCTTTCTCTGCCCAGACCACTCCAGCACCATTTGCGGCATACAGATTAGCTGTACGCTGAACTAGAACCTACAATGCAAAAGATTCAAAGAACATGAGTAAGGAGCATTAACTCAAACTATGTGATTTCTATTATATTTTAAGATTAGGTGCAATATCCTAGCCTCTCTCCCCATTATGTGTCCAATAACTTGTTGCTTGTTAATAAGATACTTACAGGACCACAATGTCATTTCAGAATTTAATAACGACGACGGATTCCAACATAAGGATAAACATAGGGAAGGGAGAATGTGAATAATATTGGGGCAGAGCCTGACTACACAACAAGGTATACGTGCATATTAAAATAGAAAAACTGTAGTAGCATGATTACATTAGAGAAAGTACTATAAATATTGCACTGGGGGGAGAAAAGGACCATATCATGAGGAAGTGCAAGAAGCAGACAGAAATCTTACTCTAGTATAAAGTTCCTTGGCTTTCTCCAAGTGAGTAGCTTCCAACTTAGGATTTCTTTTCTCATTGCGTATTGCAGCAAAGTAGTTCCAATTCCCCTTATGCCAAGAATAGTATCATATGAATACATTGTTTAACCAATAAAAGTACAACATATATAGCAACAAGTGCAGCAAGAGTAATCACAAAAATATGGACTCTAGATTCAAATAAATCTGAAAAGGAATTCGAGAAAGCAAGCACAAGATGTACCAGAGAAAGAGTTGCATAAGAATCCTTCCCATCAGTTGCTTCACTGGCAGCACGGAAGGTTTCTTTTGCCTTAACCCAGTCATCATTTTTCAGCTCCAAGTCACCAAGCATAGATAATGCATTTGGGTACTTGTCGTTCACCTTCAGAGCTTCATTGACCTACGAAAAAAATGTTATTAATTAGAAAAAAAAGCTACAAACGTTTAGTGGGATATGAATTTATAGGGGATGACAACAACCAGTTTAATGCTTGAGTTAAGGTTATTTCGAGCTTTTGAAATGGCTGCCAGCCTCAAGTAAGCATCCTCGTAGTCTGGATACTGTAAGAAAAATAAACAAGTTAACAGCACTCTAAAGCATGTCGGATTTTTAAATAAAAAAAAAGCCATGAGACATCTAAAGACGTCTATTTAAGTAATGTAATAATCGGATTACCATGCCAAATACAGTGTCGGGAAAAAACCAATTCATGTGCATGGAAAAAGATATCATAATTACTTGAGTGAATTGCAAAGAAGTTCTAAAAATGCAAATTATTGCATTTAATTTCTAGTATTTTCATATCTTCAGGTTTCATTATATACAAAAATCTTAATTCATACCTACTCCGCAATTTCTTTCAAGATATATGTTGTAATTCGTTGAGAAGTAAAGGATGAAATAAATGCATATTAGACACCAGACCCTGATTTACAAGTTACTAGTAGAAACAAGTTCTCCTTTTCGATGACTGAAGTTAGAGTTGTAGCAAATGAAATGTAAATGCAAAATAGAAATCCAATGATGTGGGTACTATTTTTTTCCAATAAAAATTGCATTATCTAGTCGTGCAACAGCTGGAGGGAACATAAGTTTCATCATCTACTATGCAGACACAATATGATTGTTAAAATCCAAAGCCAGCCAGTCCATTACTACCTACCTCAGAAGCAATGAGTTTTATCACAGTTCATTCATAAAAAATCTGTTTAAATGTATCTTAAATTTATATGTAAATAGAGATGGAAGAACAAGTGCAATAACAGAAATGGAGACAGAGATTCAAGCTCAAGTGCACACATTCTCCAATGTACCTTAAACAATATAAGACGGTATAAAACCCTTGCAGTTTCTGTGTTATGCATTTGCTCCAGTAATCTGGCCAGGTTAAATAATGCCGTGACTTTATCCCAAGGTACTTCAACATTATGACCATCTTGCTCTAACTGATGAAATAATTGCATGTCTTTGTATTGCAGAATAGAATCGGCTGCATCAATTGTATAGGCTTTTGCTTTACCATCAAGGAAAGCAAGCCATATTCCATCACCTACAGCCTCTTTAAAAGTTTCCAGAGCAAGCTGTTAAATAAAAAAAACAAGTGATAATACAAAATTAAATACCAGGAATAATATTCCCTCAAAAAAAAATACCAGGAATGATATCTAGAATGAGAGAAAACCAAGAAAATCAATGAATAAAATTTAATAAACAATTTTTGCACAGAGGAATATGATTGCAATTTACTGAAGCCAAAGAGAACTGTACAAACCTCCAGTTCTTCTCTTTCAAAATAAATAACTCCAATATTATTAAGCACTGCAACTGGCACTTCTTGATTTCCCTTTTTCAGAAGACTACGTGCCTGTACATTATGTTAAGTCTGATTTACCCAAAACTGATATGACAAGATAAGAGTTTTTCAATACCACATATTCAATATTGACAATCCATTGAAAGAATTGAATAACAATAAAAAGTGCTCACAGTTTTCAATGCATCAAGAGCAGCTCCTGCATCTGATGAAATCAACAATTCACCTAGGTCGAGAAAGGCCTGTATAATAGTTCAATTTCGTTTAAAAAATAAAAGACAAGAAAGAAGTAGAAAAGGCATTGATTCAAGCATGTGCTATAATTATGTGTAGCAACTTGGAAAATCAAGTGATGCAAGTGTTTCATATATCTAAACAACAAATTATCAACCTTGGCACAACAAATTAACTGCATTTCTTGCCAAAAGTCCCATTCAAATAAGCCATCTTTCATTTTTTTCCTTTCTAAAAAATGAAAATGTTCAGGCCTTCCCAAGGTAAGCATATTAATTTGGAAAATGAAAGCCAACTGCTGAGTGTAACATTACCAAAGACAAGGATGGAGTGAATTAATATTCAATTCAGCATTTCAGCTTAGCTCTACTCGGCAAATAAGAGCATCGGAATTCAGTATCTTTGAAATTGAAGGATGAAAAATGTCTCCTTTACAAACATGAAAGGCAAGAAAAGAGATACACCAAAGGTATAAAATTGAAAAGGAGACCTAGGAAACTTGAAAGAATATCTAATTGAGGTGACATTATTTGCCCGACCCTGTGGCCCAAAGGTAATAACCCAGGTTCTTAGTAATAGGTTGGTCAAGTTCCTAAAGATCAAGCAAACAGCTATCATCACATCACAAGCATTTGGGTATGGGACTTGGAAACCAAAAATCCTAACAGAAGTACCTCGCCTCATAGATGAGATAAATTTGTTAAAATTGAACCAACAAAATTGACCATCATAGAGACATTATCACGTGATTCACTAAACAGTGCGCTCTCAGAGAAGAATTTGAGCACAGGAATCTTGAATATCACCGTCACTCCTAAGAAAAATTCATTTCAATACGAAAACAGATCAAGAGCCTAAGGATCGAAATGGGATCCATATAATATTTAGACCATGCAGGTCAGTGCCACTTATAGATCAATATCAACTTTCCACTGACCGATAATATGTAAACCTGAAATCACGAAGCCTCAAATTTACAGCTATAAATAGAAGTCCAGTGTGTGCTGGGTACCTGTGCATCACGGGGATCAATTTTTGTAGCCTTCCTCAGAAATTCTTGAGCCTTCTCAGTCTGCCCAAGCTGAACATAAATGTGCCCGAGAACCTAAAGTAAAATAAAATATTTACTTCCAGTCAAAATTTTAAAAAAAAATTGGAGAGATAAAAACGATTAAGCTCCCCAAAGTTTTGGAGAAGGAAACGTTACTAAACCCAACACAAATGTGACATGTTACTACAACTCACTCACTTTCAGAGTCTCACAATTATCAGGGTAGACCTCCAAAACCTTTTCAAAATTTGACAATGCATTTTTAATCTCTCCTAACTTCAGCTGCACTTGTCCCAATCCTGTTAAACATAACCAACATTACATCTGTCATTCTAATGCTCATAGGTAAATAAAACAGATGAGGAAAAAAAAAAGAAAGAAAAGCCTCTTATGTCTGAAATTGCACGGGGGCATCTTGAATTGCAATTAAATAATCCCAAGAGCGAGCACTAAAATCAGATTTTGGCCCAAAAAAGAATTAGGAAAATAAATAAAACACGTAAGAAAAAGAAAGTTCAGTGTTCACCTACCATAATAAGGGAACACAAAGTCACTAGGTTTATTGATTTCCTTCACAGATGCCCAGTAGTACCTTGAAGCTGTTTCATAGTCCCCCTACAATTGAAAGAATTGGCACCACTGCTAACAGTCAAAAGGGCCACATTCACACATTTGATATGCATGATGATTCAACAAAATGATAACATAGTTCTAGCCTTCTAGGCTTATTTCAATCAAAAAGACAAGGCCAAATTGAAAGTGAGAAAATAAAAGGTCGATGACTTAGCAATTTGCAGAGAAATTAGCAGATGTAAAACTCTTGTTACAAAAATTATTAACAAGGGATGCCAAAGAATTAGAGTACTGGGTAAACTACATAACCAATTGACCATTGGTGTAGAACACCAAATGTTTATGTAATAATTAGTTCATGCGACCAGATAGCCATCATTATTCAAAGGCAGAAAGCCTAGTGAGAGAGACATTTAGATAATTAATTATGAACAAGAATCACCAGATCCTGGGGAAATATAGATAAACCAACATGGAAGACAAAGGAAAAGCACAGTTAATCAAACAGATCGTCCTGCCCTGTATCTATAAAACTGAAATTAAATTCCACACACATATCTTGTCATAAAGCAAAAGAATTATTTGTGGAAACAATTTCCTTTGCCTCCCAACAAAATCTGGCTCTAATAATAATGTAAGCCCACACTTCACTATGATTATATGAGGATGGCATCCAAACCTTGCTGTGGTAAGAGCGTGCTAAATTGTAGTACGAGTGTGACTTTGTTGGTCCATGATTAGTCACAGCAAGAGCAGTTTCCGTTAGTTGTTCAACTAGAAAATGTTGGCCAGTGAAGAAAAAGTGATTTGCTAGATAATTCAGTGCCATTGCACAGTAGGGGTATATTTCAAAAGCTCTCTGCATGTTTTCCATCCCTCTCCTTATTCCATTAGCTGTGCAGTACAATAAATAATTAAAATGAGAAACCTCAAATGGGAAACTAACACGAACAAACAAGTGATATAAAATAAATACTAATCCACCTTCATTTGTTTGCAAATCCAAAATTGCAAGGGATACAAGAGCTTCAACATTTTCTGGATCTAACTGCACATCCAAAGTCATGAAATATGAGGATACAATAGCAGTGAGAAAAATGCAGCATCATAAAGTTGGTAATTATAAGTCACCAAGCTCACATATTAGAGTATACTTGCCTGCAAAACCCGTTGAAATGCATGCCAAGCTCTTTTAATGTTGCCCAATTTATAGTAGCAGTGACCTATACCCAGCCTTACAGATCCAGGACAGTCAGGATGTACTTGCAGTGCCCTCTAACCAAAGGTCAAAAACAGCAATTTAGCAGCATGTTAGAAAAATTAAGTTGCATAAAAAAAATGCTTATGATCCCTACCTGGTAATATTTGGATTACCAATGAAACAGATAGCAGTACTACTAAATGACAGACAGTACAGTAAAAATAGCAAACCTTGTAAGATTTCAAAGATTCGTTATAATGACCACGGTTGTACTCGACGCATGCCTGAAAAAATCCAAAGCAAGTTATTTACAACAAAAGGCAGTACTGATGTTTTCTATACCTTAGTCTCCACTGTCTTAACAGATTGCAATGGACTCTCTACATATAAATTTCAAAAATTTTAATTGAATATCATGAATATTCTTATAGAAAGCTGTCAGCTACTAGGAGAAGTCCACCCCCCAAGTCTCACCCAGCCCAAGTTAATCTCTACTTAAGTGAATTTTTTACAACATGTCTTATGCATATTGCAAATGCAGCTGTTTAGCATGTTAATAAGGGCACACTAATTAACAGGAAAATCATGAAGATCAACCTGCTGTTTATGTCTGTCTTTCCTAGCTTTGTGGCCTATAGCTACTTGCTGAAATAAGGGCTCAATTATGTTGTGCATTGAAAAATATTTCAAAAGCAAATAATCTCGTACCACGGTAAAGTAGCAGTAAAGAAGAGCAAGCCTTTTACGATCTTGCACATTATAATGACAAGCAAAGGGAACGAAAAAAAGTCAACACACCTGACCCAAAAGGGCAGACACATTATCACGGTCTCCATCCAAAACAATCTTAAAAGCATTGTATGCCTGTTCAATTTCACCTTTGGCAAGTAATAGCTGACCTGTAATAAGCAAGTAGAAGAATGCTACTCAAAAACAAACCGATAAATTGAAAACTTCAATCAGTTACATAATTAATTAACACATTTTTTTATAAAATTGAAAATGTTAGACCTTTCCCAACCCAAGTAGAAGGCTCATGCATGTCAATTCTTGAAGCTTTATTGTAATATTTGGTAGCTTGTATGAAATATTCCTCTTTTTCTCTTTGTTTGGTCTCGATTTTGCCAAGGTAGCTATAATATGCCCCTAATGCATTTAGTATGGCAATTCTCTCGTATTTAACATCAGCATAATATTCATCAATATCTGCCATTCAAAAAATAAATAAATAAACAAAGAACAGCATCAATAGAAGCACATTGTAATATTATTATTTAAAAATTCAAGAAAAAAGAGATAGAGAAATTACCATTACTAGAACCTTCTTCTAATATCTGACGAAACTGTTCGAGTTTTCCTTGTTTAAAATACTCTCTCTGAAATCAAAAAAATTAAAATTAAAATTAACCTAATTCGCCAAGATAATAATGAAGTTAGAAGTTGAATTGATGAATAAAGAGAGAACGAAAAGGAACGAACGGCGATGATGAGCCAGAGATCAAGAGGAGCTTGTTCGGCTTTAAGAATATCAAGAATATCAGAAGCGTCTCGAGGAAGTTGATCCAAAGCTACCCTAACTTCCTCCTCTGAGTTATGCACCGGAATATACACTGAAGCCATTAATTTAATCCTTAAATTTTGATGCTAAAACCCTCAGAAACCAACCTAACAAATAATTAAATAAAATTCCTTAGCGAATGAATTAATGAATGAAGGCCCTCTCTAGTGATTTGTTAGCGGGAAAGCCACGGCCATGAGAGCCAATTGCAGTGGAGCTGTGTGTGTGTGTGTGTTTTTTTTTTTTTTTTTAAGAAATCAGTGTTTTTTTCCCCCAAGTACTATTTCTCCGGTTTCGGTTTGGACTTTAGTCTGAGAGTCCGAGGGCTATTTATAATTTCTAATGTTTATACTCTACCGTTACTGTTTTTTTTAATCTAATGTTTTTATTTAGTTACCTGATAAAAATGGCTTAATTATCAAAAAAATTATATAATTTGAAGATATTTTAAATTTTTTTCTAAAAGCATCAATATTTAAAATTAATAATTTTATTCATAAATTATAAATAGTTTTTTTCGAACATCAAATGACTCAAATAAGTATTAAGAGAATAAAATAGCATAAAATTAAATTATCATACAACATATTACAATCTAACCAAATCAAAATTGACGAATTGAAGAAAAAATTGATTGTGTCTTAGATTTATTTTTAAAATTTACAAAAATAAAATAATATTAGATATTATAATAACTCAATATTTAAAATATAAAAAAGGTTATTGGATGTTTTGTCACTATTTTAACTAGATGGAAGTTGACGCGTTGCATGGGAAATTTTTATTTTACAAAAAATATTATAAAAGCTTTTAATTAATTATTAAAATTATATCATATGTCAATTAATAATACTAATGATAATAAAATGTTAAGATAGTATATAATTTTTTTTTTGATAGTTAGTATATAAAAATTTATTCATAAAATAAAAGTAAAGTATTAGCTATATTTTTTAACGAAATTAAAATCTATGGATATTTATTTAATATTTATGGCCTTTTTATATTTTTATGAAAGTATCTATATAAGTTAAAAATTAAAGGATAAAAATACATATCCAAACTATACCAAAATAAAATAGTATTAAAAATTGTATAAAACAATTTAACAAATTGATATTTATAAATATCAACAGATATTTAAGAAATAAAATGCAAAAGAATTTTATAAATTGTAATTCTAATAGCTAATATCAAAAACTTTTTGTTAAAAATAAGTTTATTTTTTATTTAACAAATTTAACCGTTATAATACATTATGTATGTATGCTTATATATATAATGTCATTAAAGATGGTACAAAGTTTAAAAATAGTAGAGTATATCTTTTTTGTTTCACCTAAATAAAATTGTAGGAGATAAATGAATGATGAAAAAAATATAAAAATAGATTAAATTTAATATATGCTCGACATTTACATAGAGAGAAAATAAAAGAAACAAAATTGTAGGAGACAATGATGAATAAATTAAGAGTCCTGCCCCCTCTAGTCAAATTCCCTCAATTCCCCTCCAGTCTTATATTAGATTAATGACACCTCTTAAAAATTGATCGAATGGCTCTCATAAAATAAAATAAAAAACCTCCTTTTATTTACTAACCCGCATCGATATCGCCGCAGTCTGTAACAAATAAAGTGTGCTACCTCTGACTATAACATACTACTCATGGAGAATCATTTGCAGAATCATCTATAGCAAGTCCGTCCACTTGTTAGGCTGATCAAGCCATTTGATGATTTGATGAATTCGTTAATTATAGACTTAAAAGTGTCAAGTGCCTCTTTGCAGGTTCATGCAAAAAATGTCATTTATTTGTAATATTTTTTTTTTTTTTATTTTTACATAAAGAAGAAGACTTTAGAAGAAACTGAAATGATATGGAGGACAATTGAACTGATTCATATTTTTGATTTTAATGAGACAGAGATTTGTGTTTCTTCCAAGGTTTTATAGATAACGTGCATAAGTTAGTAGATAAAAGAAAAGATTTTTTTCAGTCATTGGATTTATTTTTAACACATGTCATTAATTGAATGGAATACTTGAGGGGAATGGAGGGAATTTAACTTGAGG
>CANYLF011682171.1:0-34438 GCA_948193215.1 Bocquillonia castaneifolia | reverse complement strand
TTTTATAAATTGTGACCTCAAAGATGAACAAACACACAAATCAAAAATGAAAGTAGAAAACAAAAGGCGAATTTAAATATTCAAATTAATTATTTTTTAATATATTTTTCAATTTTTATTAATATATTTTTTGTCCAATTTTTTTAATCTATTAAAAATTATTATCTAAAAAACAACATAACAACAGATAATGAAATCGACTTTCAAAAAAAATCACTATAATTTCAACAATTACTATCACTGTTCTTATGTCTTTGAAAATGAATAGAAAAAAGAATTCAAAACATTATTCACATACACAAAAAAAATAAATTTAAAAAATAAAATTGGTAATACCCGAGCGAAGCTCAGGAGTCCGCCTAGTTTATAATTAAAACAAACTACACTCACCAGCAACCAAACAAACTATCAATATAACGATTACTCACCAGCTACCATGATTGAAAATTATTCCAACTTCTCAGCCAAGCAAGCGAAATCCAACCATTCGAGTAATTTTTCATTTTGTTAGGGTTAATTTTTGTATTCATATAGGGTTTGTCTGTTAATAAATGATTAAAAAAATAAATAAATAAATAAATAAAAGAAAAACTTGGTGGCCACACACATTGTCTTGCTTGATACCCACTCCAAACAAGGCAATGTGTGGCCATGGTTAAACAAAAAATCGATTAGTTCAATTAATTTTAAATAAATTAAATTAATTATTGTTCTTTTTAACCTAAACTTTATTTTAATGATTAATCAAAAAAACAATATCAGGTAACTGGTTTTTTCGGTTAACCAATCTTTAGGTTACTAGATTAAGTTTTTGATTCATGATTTAAAAAAATCAAAACTGCACTGTCATAGTTGCCCACGGGTTAGTAGCTCACGAAACGATTAATCGAACTGCTCACCCAGGTTAATGGCTCACAGTAACCGAACTGCTCACCCGGGTTAGAGCCATTAACTGAACTGCTCACCCGGGTTAATGGCTCAGTGGCTCACAGTACGGTTAACTGAACTGCTCACCCCTAGTAGAAGAGACAATTAGTGGTTAGTGGCTCACGATACAGTTAACCGAACTGCTCACCCGGTTTAGAAGAGACAAGAACCCGTGTGTGCTTCTTTGAGTTTAATGAAATAGAAGAAAGAAATGGCCACAATATATAGACTATTTTAATACTTCAATGATTGCAAGGATCTGAGCACTTACTCACGTGATATGTCTATAATCTATATATATGACGGTGGAATTTGATATTCTATTTCCAATTTTTAACCTGCGTTATAATAAACATATATAATAAAAAAAATTGTTAAAAATTCACTCTAACCGTTAAATTCTAGATTAACACCATGAAATTGATCCTTTTTCAGAACAAAAAAGTAGCTTCAAAGAGTCCATTCTGTTCCTTCTATACCAAATTCTAGATTCTTCCATGCACACATGTATTAGCACCAAAAATTATCATTGTCACTATAAACCAACTCAAAACAAGAAAGAACTCGGAAAATAAAATGAAAACTAGAGTAATACTTGAAGAATTGACATCCATATACAGCGTTAGCTTTTGATACAAGTCCTAATTAACAAGCAGATGATGATGGAACAATATGAATTCAAATCCATCCACAAATTAGCTAGTAAAATACTTAGATAACAGGGAGAGAGGCAGAAAAATCAGTTATGGCCAAGCAAAATTTGTGCTCAAATCATGTCAGCAAAACTGTGCAAATTATTAGTTTCTAACAAACATTAACCGTTGAAAGGTTGATCCAAAATTCTTTTGCAATCTACTAAACATAATTCTTTCTACTCTTGTGAGGCTGAAGCAGGTTCTTTCAAACATGATCTCATTATTGTTGCAAGCTTTGAGCAAGCATCGAGACAAAGCTGCATCGCCTATTTGGAAAAGGAAAATTAAAAGTCACATCCCCAAAGCTTTATAGACTTTTATGTTGCTTATGCATGAAGGCAGAGAACTCCAAAAGTAGTTTAACAATGCAAAAATATTTATGTGAAAGATGCAGGCAAGTGATATACCTCATTCATCTTTGCAGCAGACCATTCACCTGTAACAGTGAGCTGAGTCACCTCGTAGCGAGAAGGCATACAAGTAATCATCAGGCTTCCATCCTGACAGCTTTCCTCTTCTAAAATTGGATCAATAACAAGGTTTGTACCGAGACAAGACTATGCATCAAAAGAAGACATATGGATAAGGCAATCAGATAACAGCAAGGATGCCAAGTCCCAATAGCTCCATGGTTTTAATGATAAGGAACATGAGTTTGCAAGCGAAATTATGACAATGAAGAATGATGTTGAATAAGCACATGATCACAATAGTTTGTAAGTAATTAATGTTTTTAACTCTGTCTCAGTGTACCAAAGTCATTATCATCAGAAACGGATCAAATAGACAATCAGAACAACACTAAATGATGTTTTAATAAACGCATAAAAAATCTCTGCCTGAGTACATGATGCATGCTTCATTCTTAATCTCAAACAGGAAGTATCATGAAACCACAAGTTTGTGCAGGATACATACCACAGAAACTCCAGCAACGAGATCATACATCATAATCCCTGCATCAGCTAAGGCCACGCTCGCACAAGATATTAGAACAGAAAGATCACCTGCAATTGAAAAGGATGAAATCAATTAATGAGATCAAAGTGAATAATTAACTGTCTCAAAGTGAAATTAAATTTATGCTCACAAACAACAAATTGCAAAAGAAGAAACGCTTCTAAAGAATACTTGTTAGATAGAAACTTAAATACTTGATAAAACATGAGTGTGCTAGATAATTTCTTGAGCATAAACACAAAAAACAGCAGTTCCTGGTATCGATTTCATGCAATGACAGCCATGTTAAAGACAGGTATTCACACTATTCTGCAGATTGAAAGAACTATTACTTTGTAGAAAAGTACTGATTGTGAACACAAATTTAAATTTCTGTAAACTTAGGCCACAATCAGAAGGTTAATTTGGAAGTATAGAACTTACTGCCACCAGATTCCAACACCAATGCAAAAACATCTACAGTTGTCTTGGGGAAGGTTTCTAACATTATCGCACCTTCCAAAGCTTTATGAAGCATTGAGGAAAATTCTTTGTGGTTAGCTCCCTAACACAATTGAGTTACAAATTAGGTATAGATAGCACTTCCCCCCCCAAAGAAAAAATAAAAATTGAAACTCACGAATCATAAATTCCATACATCCATTTATCTCATCTACCTGTCCACGAACTGGTGTAGCAAAAGTTGTATAGCTCACATTGCAATTTAGCCGGCCCACATCACTATACATCATTGCTTTCTTACTTTCTCTGGGCCCAAATCTGAACAAGGAAATGCAAGTTATTAAACATAGATCATATCTCTGTTGTGTAGCTCAGCCAGGACGAACACACCAAAAGGATTTAGATCCATCTCAACTACTCCATCATTAAATTTGAATAGCTAAAAAAGTAATGAACAAAAACAACAGAGATCACAGAGAAGATGCTAATAAGATGAACAAGGAAAAAAAAAAAAAGATTACTCACACGGAAACAATGACCTTAGTGTTACCAAACTCAGCATAAGCTGATCCAGAAGCAGCATTAACAGCACCTGTCCTGAAATCTGCAAGTGAAAATATAACTTTATGACTCTTCAAGCAAATAACAAACCACCACTGAGGCACCTTAGGTAAGCAGAGCATGTAAATTCCAGCAAGAGGTTAACTGAAAAATGTGCATGCAATGCAAGCATGTCAACAACAATCATTTAAAGCAGGATTCAGTGTTAAAAATTAGGCCACAATGGGAGTGGCTGATTACATATTTAAGCACAACAACAACAAAAATGTTTTAGCAAAACATCAATGTAAACATGCAAACATTGATTAATCTAATCAAAGCATATTATTACACAAACATACAAAGCAATAACGAAAAATGATAAAGATCAAAACTTTAAAACAAAACTAATCAAGTGTATATCTATAATATATATCACATGCAACTCATGATTCACTCTATAGAGAAAATAATGAAAACCCAAATGAAATTTTGAAAAAAAAAAAGCTCAAAATTAATAATCAATTAACAGGAAACAACAGTATTCAATTAAAATCAATCAATTAAGAAAGTACAGTCATAGAGAGAGAGGGAGTGAGTGTATGGTACATGCGGGTCGGCATTCGGGGAAACCACGACCATCTGGTCGGACCCAGTCGACGTCGGAGTTTTTGAAGATGGGTAGACGATCTTTCCTGGTAGGAGTTGGAGAGTAAGTGGTCGGGGCTGAACCTGGTTTCGAAGCCATTGTTTGCGCTGCTCTCCTCTTTCTTCAAGAGTTTCAAAGGTTTATGCTATTTATGTTGTTTTGGAGAAGATGAAACGGTGTCGTTTCTTTCTCACTATTGTTGAAAAAGTGACAAAAAAAATGTCATGTTACCATTTCTTTTGTTAATTACTTTAGCTTTTTTTCTTTTTATATTTTTTTAATATTCATTTTTAAAAAAAAAAAAACATTTTACTATTTAGTTGTCAATTTGGAATTTTGGACATCTTTTCCATTGTTCTTTATATTTTTCATTACTTCACTTAGTGATTGCAATTTTTTAGTAGTAGTATATTTTAAGAAAGAGAGCCATAAGTTTTTTTTAGACTATTTTTTTTCTTTTTTTATATATTTAGAAAATAGGACTTCGAATTTAGAAATGTAGTCAGTCGGACCTATAAACAATTCTTTCTCTTTTTTTTTTTAAATGCCTATATATATTTCTTTGGGAAAAGTAAAAAAAACATGTTTGTGGTTTAGTTATTTTTAAATTTTCTGTACTTGATTTTTTTCATGACAGAGTACAGTATGTGGTATACTTTATTAATAAATTACAGCATATCTCTGAATTTTTAGTAAAAATATTGATAAAAATAGCCATATTTTATCAATTTTCAATGTTATTTCATACTATATCATATTTAGCTTTATTAAATTGAAAAAAATATGTCATTTATATCATTATTTTGAATAAAAAAATTAAAAATACTATGATGTACAATAATTTATCAATAAAGTATACCATATACTGTGATTTATCACGAAAAAAACCACGTACTGAAAATTGAAAAATCACTAAACCTCAAGCTTTTCTTAACTTTTCCATAATTCTTTTAACACTAAGCTCTTTAGTAATTATATTAGTAGCATTCACTCTATGATGGATTATTATCTTAATTGACCATCCACATTATTAATAGAAAAATAATTAGTAACTCAATTGATCCAAGTGGTTTAGTGATTCAATAAGGGTAATTATAAAAAATTGTAATTTTTTTAAAAAAAATGACAACTAATATGTATTAATATTACATTGTTTTTCATCGAGCCACAAAACATTATTCTTATTGATACTCTTCTTAGACCTCTTGCTGAATTGTTGTATTGCATGGAGCATTTGTTCATTTGGTATACTACTGTGTCTGTGAATAATCTTTGCCAGATTTAGTAGGTATTCATCTATTTGTCTATTATATATTTTTTTCCATTTGATCCCTCGGTTCATAAAATAATGTATTATGTGACTCTAGAATGTAATATTAATACAAGCCAACATAAAATTCATGTAATTTGCTTAGTCAATTATTCGGGAAAAAAATTCACTAATTCTGGCTTTATAATGAATCAGTACATCATACGTGCTACAAAAGAAAAAAAAATTGAAATGAGTTATATTAATAATGTCTCATATTTGAGATAATATCTCAGTTTCTATCTGTACTCATTACAATGTTGTTTTTCTTTATGAAACTTGTATTAATTGATTATTGAATTGTAAAAGTTATATATTAAATTATATGCGATGAGACATAATGTATCTTAGAAAAATCAATTAAAAGTAAAACAAACAAACACTCTATTAGAGCTGCAATTGTGATTTCAGCTGCTTGATACAAAATAAACAAACAAATAATAAGAATCAATACAACAAACAAATTTCAACTCAAGAAATGTAAAAGAAAACTAAAATTGAAGAATACAATGAACATTTTGTTCTCAGCAAACAGAGTCAAATCAGAAAATAAGTGTCAATCAACTAATTATCTACATTGTTTTCCTTGCACATAGCCACATACACAAAATATATATATATATAAAATTAAATAAGGAAAGCATAATTAAGGAGGAGGAGGCCCAGTCTCAAATAGTGGAGGGCAGCAACTTGTAAACAGACCACAGCAGCACAAAAACCACAAACTGCAAATTACACACTTCTAAATTTTAGATTTCTTTTCTTTTTTTTTTTTTTTTTTTTTTGGTTATGTTGATCAATTAAATAAACTAAAGGAAAAAAATGCTCACCATGATTCTAAGCATCCTCCACTGGATGGAGCTGAGTCAATCAGAGGTGCTGTTGAGGGTGGAGGAGGATCCATTGAATTTTCTTTCTGCCTGGTGAAATTAATTAAGCTCCACTCTCCAAAGAAAGGTAGATATATTTGAAAAGTGATGGTTTTATATGCATAAATATTATGCAACCAAACTTTTAGGTCCCCCAACTACCATTCAAAGGTTGACTCCAAAAATTTGTAAAATTTTGAGTTCAACTAACACATAGGAGGTCAGGTTTGCAAGTGCATAATTTGATTGGATTATCCTTTGCTATTATAAGCATCTTCCTTGTAGATTACATATTGTCATTCCAATGAAAAATGTCAAATAGAGAAAAAGAGCACACTCTAATTACCAATTCATATTGCCATTTCAAGAATATTGTTGGTTTTTTCAACTTAATTAGCAGAAGCTGAAATCAGGCAGTCTCCAATGTAATTGCTAATTAGTACATTCTTGTATTGAAAAAAAATGCTATCATATTTAATTTAACAAAGGCGATCTCTTCATCCTTAATAGTGCAACTGGTTCAAGATGGGAGCATCGATTGAGGAAAATATCAACAACCAAAAGAAATATTATCTAAATTTCTACAGATATTTCTGTACATAAAAAATTAAGTACAATCATGACTATATATTGAACAATTACCCTGAGATCTTTCTTCGTCCTTTTTTTTTCTTTTTTAGTAAAAGAAGAAGTGAATTTCAAATGAAAAAGAAGTGTAACAAGTTGGATGACTCCTCAAAAACTTGCTTGCTTTCTTTGTACTCAATAAACCAAAACAAATGTGTACCAGTACCGAATTAACTATACCTGAATCAAACATTTTAGCATTTGTGGAGCTTGTAAGTCAATGAAATTTAGTTTTTTGCCACGCAGAATGATTCAAACCTAGGTTCAGTTAAGTCCACAGCTTCTTCATCCGTGGCTCGCCAACTCCGAGCTTTTGAAGTCAAGAGGATCAACCTCTCCATATATTCGGATGAAACAGGATCAGCTTTCCTGGTATTTTGTCCATCAGAGGAAGTATAGTCAACATCCAATGGCATAAAACTCGAAGCTGACTGTTTAACTGATGTCTCTTGTTTTAGTTCTGCTGCATCAACAGAGCCTTCGACTAGACCGTCAGGTTTCTGTATGTACGACTCAATTTTCATGCTACGAGTGAAAGACATCTGCATAGCATATAAAATTTATTAGCGCATATGCACCTTATTCTCATTGATATTTGAGGTTATTTTAGATAATATCTACTGTAAAATTATTGGATCAAAAGTTGAAACCAAGGAAAAAAAACTATCAAATGGAAAGAAGTATCTAGTAGGTTAGCCGATGATTCTATTACCGGAAAGAGATTTACGGGGATGTTTCTCCTCCTAGATTTATCTGGTGAAATAGTTGAGAGGATTTGTACAACTTCACTCATGCTTGGTCGGGAATCAGGATCCAACAGCAGGCACTCCTTTGCTAGGTAAGCCATTATATGCATTTCTTCTTCTGGAAACTTTCCTTGCAAACGTGGGTCAGGCAATTCTGAAATTACTCGCCTACTGTCCTGCAGACGAGGGGTAGCCTACACAATAACCAGACAAGTGTCAACACATCAGCAACATTCTTTACTAAAATGGTTGCATTTTCACTTGGACAATTGTTTCTAACTAAAACTGAACATTTCTTAATAAAACTTCAGGACAAAACAATGAGTAGAAAATTTCCCAGGTCATACAATATTAATGCCTGAACTAGTGACAGCAGGAATAAAACATCAGGGAATTTTTTTTTTTTTTTAAAGAAAAAAAACCGTGACTTGAGGGTAGAAATGCATGCAAAATATTAAAGACAATTTACCATACCCATAAGACAAGGCTTTCTTCTCCTTTGTTTGTTGATTTATGAATGGGTTGTCGACCGGTGATTAACTCGAGAAGAACCACACCAAAACTGAAAACATCTGACATGAGAGATGCTCTCCCAACCATTGCATACTCTGGTGCAAAATAGCCAAAAGTTCCCTGCATTCTTGCCGGAGAACTAGAACTACTGGGAACACCATCAGCTTTTAAACGTTTAGCCATACCAAGGTCTGTAATCTGTACATTTTATAGTTCACATGTATTCACGATTAGCAAAATGTTCATCAAACCTCTCAGAATTAATAGTCATCGAACATTAGACCCTCACCTTTGCTCTCCAGTTTTCATCCAAAAGGATATTTGTGGATTTGACATCTCTATGCAAAATTCTAGGAGCAGCCGCTTCATGAAGATACTCTAATCCCCTTGCAGCTCCTATTGCAATCATAACACGGGTTTCCCATGTCATGCTTTCCCCTGAAACTCCATCCAAGCAATCCCTCAAGTTACCATTAGGCACGTACTCAAAGACTAGCAATCTCTCAGAATGTTTCCTTTGGAATTCTGAGCAGCAGCCAAGTAAAGGCACAACGTGACAATGATGTAGTCTTGATAATACTTCAACCTGAACAACAAAGAATGCACAGAATTCATATGGAACATTGCAACCGCAATTTGTTTAGTTTTCAATTCAAGGCACATATACAGAGAAGCTGTTTGTCGGACAATAAATGAAAGGAAAGGAGGAAGCAGGAGTACCTCTTTCAAAAAGAGAGAGTCTGCATCAGGTCCTCCTGGAGCTTTAAGTCTTTTAATTGCCACAGTTCTACCATTTCTAAGCTGACCACAATATACATAGCTACTTGCACCAAGACCTATAAGATTAGAGTTTGAGAATTTTTGGGTTGCATGTTCCAATTCAGAATATGAAAATCGGACTATGGTGCCATGTATAATATCTGAATTGCTCCTGTACAAAAAAGAAGACCCTCGGAAACACCCTGGGATATATGGAAAACCACTAAAATAAGTATATCAATGATAAGTAAATTGATTAGAATTTAATTAGAACAATCAAAATCGAACATAAAGCATTGGTCATAATAAACATCACCTACCTGAGATAGGACTAACATAGGAATCAATACTAATTCTGGTTTCTGACGCTGAAGATGCCTTATGACTATGACTTATTAAGTGAGCAGCGCTGTTGAAACTTGTTTCTCTGTCAGATGTGAATATCGGTGACTGGAAAGAACCCTTGTCTTTTCGGTAGACATAACATGTTATAGAAGCAAGAAAAGCTATTGTTGTAAGTATGACACACAATAGCAGGACAATCACAACAACTTTGCCAGAAAAATGTTTTCTTCTTGCCCGAGTTTCAGTAGAAGATCCTGTTCAATAGCAAGCACAAGCCATTGAGAGAGGCAACAGACTGAATCTTACCAATAGTCAATGAGCAAGTACAAGATGAAAGAATCATAAAGGCAGGTCAGTTAAAAGTCATTTTACATATGATAATCTGGACAACCCAATTCATATTTTATCATCATTAATAAACTTGAGAAAAGGTAAAGATGAAAAGGCAATTTGAACCATGAATTGTTGTTATCTATTTGCTTATTTAATTTTCAATTCAGATGCAACAGATACAAACATCAAACACTTGTAGATTGAGCTGTCCTTGCTATAAAATTTTTTGTTTATTGCACATGCAATTGCAGAATAGTACCAGAAGTGCAGTTGCAGGCTGTGAAACAAGTCGAATCATGGCTATCAGAAGCTATTCTAGGAAATCCATCAGAAGCACACGTACACGCCCACGTACCTCCACTTGATTCTCTAGCTATTACATAAGAGGCCACCCGTTAATAGATAACAACAATACCATAAACGCAATCACTACAAAATGTGAGCAATGACAGTTAATTTTCAAATAAACACAATCACAAACATTTGCTCATTACATGTCCAAAAACCACTCAATTTAAAAAGCTCAAACTTGTACAAGATACCAAGAATAGTCTTAAACTCTTTAAAGACAGAGAGAAAGATATGCGATGGATAACACGTCTATGAATAGTTACAAATATTCATGACTAGCAACATGGATTCCAAATATCAGGCACCACTAATTTTTTTGTTCTAGAGTTTAACAAACAGATTACAATCATGACTGGCAATATTTTGTCCAGGACATGCGCATGTTCTATTAAACATTCTGCAGATACCATTCTATATCAATATTAATCCAAAATTTCTGGATATTTGCATAACAATAAACAACATACCAGGATTGCAATCGCAGGATTTAGAGCAGTTGGATCTAATATAGGTCTCATTGCCTTGGTATGGAAATGAACATGTACAAGTCCAATTGTTTAGGACTTGTGTAGAGGAAATTTCATCTGCACCACAAATTAACAGCAATAAAAATTCAATGCACCAAAATAGACAACTGCAAATACACCTCAACAGTCAGCTTCGTGTATGAGAACCCCTGTACTGTAATGAAACTTATGTATGTATATAAAACAATAAAAAGCAGAAAGTCAAAACAATAAACTGAACTAGGATTGATACTAACCACAAAGACCTTGTTGAATCCAAATCAAACTAATGAGACAAATAAGGGCAACTCCCACTTGAAGCTTCATTTATTCCAAAACTAGCCATAAACAAAAGTGCCAGTTAACTATAATGTAACTAATAACAAATATGTTCTACTACAAGTTCAATAAACCAATATAGTTGAAAAATAGAACTTAACTTAGTAATACAAGCATCCAATGGCTTATTTAGGCAAATGTAAAAGTTTATAAAGAAGCAAACAACAGTTCAGTAGTATTTGCTGATGAGAAAGGGAAAAGTTTGTAAAAAGATGGAAACCTTCATTAGGACCCGGGACTTGCCCACTAAACTTTACTGATATTAAAACCGTCCAGCCTGCAACAGATTGTTGATAGTCAAATCTTAGCAAAAGGCATTAGCAATTAAACTCAAGTATGAAAAAACAGGTCTAAAAATGCTCTAAACTTTTAAAGAATGAAGAAATAAAACACATGCCTGCTGCTACCTAATCCCAACAATTAGCGTAAAGCAAACCAATTGGAAATTCAAACAGTGGAAATTAGTTAGGAATTGGTAAAAATCTGTAGTTGGCCAACAAACACCTTTGCTTCCAAAATATTTTCCACATACAGGGCAATGCAAATTATTCAAGCAGTAGACTACCAGATTAAAACTCAATTATGGAAATAATAGGTGTAGTGTAGTCAATTCACTGATCATATGTACAGTTCTCATAATTAAGTATCATCTAGTAAAGATCTGATGCACAACTGTAAGCCTTAAATGCAAAAGGTGTAGTAACATATGGTTACATGTCAAGTAATTTAGAGAAATGCAATGAGCCAGGCTAAGAAAATGGACCCTCAAGATGTAACTCATCGAACCAAATACAACCCAGAATTAAAATCTACTCAACCAAACCAAATTTACCACATTAATGGAGTGAAAAAGAAAAGGACTGGCAAAAATAAATGAGTATTTAACAGAAACATGAGTGACTACCATTACTATCCTGCTTCATTTTGCAATAGAAACACTTCCATTTAGTCAAAAACCATAAGAAGTAAACTAAATGAAGCAGAAAAACAGTTCATTTGACAACAAATTACCTGTAATTAATTGTAGTAAACTGATCACACTCAACTAGTCACATCCAAATTTGTAGCATTTATTAGTACCAAGTGAAATGAAAGCTAACCAAACCAAGCAAAAACACACACACCCAATTCAAATAAATATGATTATAGATATCTATCATTTAAGAGCTGAAGTTTTGATTAAGAAAAAAAGGGGCTAAAGTGTATCTAACAAAGCCAAATCACTTGGCACCAGAAGTGGTAATAATGATGGATGGAGACTAATCAATAATGAAGAAAAATTTTATTAGATAATTACAAAAAGAAAAAAGAGATGATAAAATAAAATGTATAAAAATAACTTATCCACCACACAAATACACACACCTCTTGAAAGCAACATAGTTGCAACCAAGAAAATGACACTTGAACTTGAACCATTCTTACCATTTTAAGCATAGGCTAATCACTTAACTAACTGAGTTTAAATTAGTATCTAATCCAATAAAAACCGCAATTGGATTAGCTGAAATTTAAATTGAAACAGTAACTGTTTAAATTAGAGAGAAAAATAAGGAAAAAAAGAAAAAGACTTGGCTTCAAAGACATCACAACGTATGTTTGCAGCAGAAGAAGTAGAAGAATTTCAACGCCTCTATCATTTTAATAATATATAAAAAAATTTGTGTGGGACCCAGTAGTGGGTTGTGTCGGCTGTCCGGAAATCCATCAGTAGAGTTGTACGGTGGGTCCTCGTCGACGCTAAACAACGAAAGCATTTAAATTATAAATTAATTAATTAAAAAAAATACTATAATCATACCAAGAATCAACGGCTATAATTTAAACTAGGTGACGACGTAAAGTTTGTTAGTAGACATATGTAGTATAGGACACAGTCTAGTCTTCTATTCTTTTCTTTTCTTTTCTTTTTTTCCTTTTCTTTGAAATAAAATTTGGGTTTTTTTTTTCTCAGTTTAACCAAAAATTGGCAAATAGTGAATTATATGTTTGCTTACACAATTAAATATTAATTTTGAGATGTGTACATTTTTAGGATGATAGTAGATATCATTATCTTCTGTGTTTAAATTTGTATTACAATTAGCTTATCTTTACACTAGGTATATGTATATATACAGGTAATAACTGTAATACAAATTTAAATACACCCTAATTTAAAGATAAGCTAATTGTAAATATAAATTTAAATGCACTTTTAAATGTACAGAAGATAAAGGATATATACTATAATGAATAATCCTAACATGTGCTACTTAAAACTTAAAAGCATGCTTGTTGGTTTATCTCATCCACCAAGTTAATATTGATTCTATTTCATATAAATTCTTAATAATCAACTTAATTGAAATAAATCAAATTTATCGAGATAGTTATTTCAACCGAAATGTTTTTAAAATTTAAAACATAAAAAATCTAAAGTTTTAAGAAATATTATTAAATGACACCTAGTAATTTTTTGTATTAATAATGAATGGTTTTAGATTTCTCATGTACTTGTATTTATTTTTAAAATTATTATTAAATAAAATTTATATATTATTAAATATTAAATAAAAATTAAATTTGAAATTTCTTCATTAACACTATTTTTATTTTAAACTATAAAAAAATCTATCATATATAAATAAATAAAATATCCTTCTCTAAAATGGAACAATAAAATAAATCAAAATCAAATTATCTCACTTTTAAAGAAAATTCAGGACAACATTTAGGCTAAGAGATCTAAGAGTAAAACTAAACCACAATATAAGTGTTTAATCTATAAAATTTTATTTGAATGAGAATATTATTGAAGAAAGATTTATAGAGTTTTCAATAATTTTGCCACATGGCTAGAGAAAAGTTTTTTATGTGACTAGTTTTTTTTTTTTTGTCAGTAATTTATGAAACTAGTTAGATGTAGAATTTTTCTTAATAAAAGGATAGATCTTTTTATCAAGTTTTATCAAAATTATAGTATAGATAAGATTATAAAATTTAAAATTTACCTAAATATGTGAGTACTTTGCTAGAAGTGATATTATTTTTTTCTTTTTTTAGGGTTTTTTTTTCTTTTTTTGAACCGACTCCTTGGAACATATATATGATTTAATAATTTCACTATCTATTATTTAATGTAAAATATTACTATATACATACATATAAATATTAATTTATAGATTATTATTTTTTATATAAATCTCATGTACATTGCTTTTTTTATAGTTATTCATATGTCGATATGTATATATTTAGAAAATATTTTATAGTAATTGATAAGAAGTGATTTCTTTTATTAACAAAAAATGTTTTTTTTCATAATTTTTTCTTCATATTAATTATATAAACTATGAAAAAATGGATAATAAATTATATGATATTTTTAAATGAATTTTCAATAAATTAATAACCTCTATTGTTAAATAATTTTTTATCTCACTATCATATTAATTTAGAGATGTTATATTGTATTTTTTTTTTAATTCTGGAGAAAGCGGTGAAGGAAAAAAAGAGAGAGAAAAAAGTTATGTATTGAAAAAGAGAGGGGAGCAGATAGGAAAAATGGTACGTAGTTTTGTAATTTATGGATGGCGCCATTTCTTTCTTTCTCGGTTTGAGCAGAGAGGTCAGTCACGTGACTGCATGTAGAATGGGGAAGATTGGGACAGTAAAGGTTCTGACCGTTGATTGTTAAAGTTGGTGAACTAACAGCGGTTGGATTAAATATCTGAGGGTCCTAATTCCTTTTAAACTGACAGTCCATTTCGGATTTAGCGCTTGTTTCGTTGTTCGAGGGTTAGTGATCGTAGGAGGAACTAGGAACAGAAGCCTTTTCTTCTTTTATTACTATTTTTTTATTTTCCTTTTTCTTTTTCTTTAATAAAAGGAATTCCTATGATAAATATTTTAAATCATAAAATTATGCTTTTTGTTCACATTTTAATAAAGGAAGTCCCTTCACAATTCACATGGACATGGCCATGGTCTTGCTAATTTTATTTTAAATTTTATATCTAAATTAATCATACTCCATAATAATAATTATTGTAACACAAATACATGAATTAATAAAGTTGGTAACTCGAGATAAAATTATTAATTTATAAAATATTTTTATTAAAATTTTAAAATATTATTGAGTAGTCAGATATATTTAAAAACTATTAAACTTCAAATATCGAATACTTTTTTTTTATCATGATTTTCGTTGGGATTTCTAATGAGGCCGTAGTTTTGATTAGAAAAGCCTCTTGACCCTCTTAAGTGCGGCCTTTTCTGCTTTTTTGCCATAATTCCAGGATTAAAATTGATAAAAGGTGATCTTTGTAATGATTCAAATTAATTATGTCGAAGTTCTCACATTATTATTATACAATAGGGACCAAATTTGTTTAGCTTAGTCCTTTGTCAGGTTACTAGTAATTTAATCTTTTTAGGTCACTCATGGCTCAACCTTTTCGACGAGCAATTACCCCTACTAAACTATTGCTGATGGAAATTTAGCCTTTCAATAAGGGGAGCAAACGAATAAGAATTGCTCGGATGTGTTTGAAAATTACTCGAGATTGATTTGAGTCGAATCCAAATTTCTAATTACTAAGTTCGAGCAGGCGAGCATAACCAGATTTATTTGTTTCTTTTGACTTGAATACATGACTTCAATGTTTATACGTGAACTCTAATCATTAAATCAAATTAAATATTTAGTATAACATATCTAATAAAATTTATATAATATTGTCAACAATAATATTGAAATTAATATTTATGATTAAAAATGAATTATTTTATTACTTCAAAAAAATGAATTATTTTATTATTATTTATACATAAACTATTAAAAATTATATGATTTACATCGATATCAATGGTTATTTATATAGTTATTGTTATAATATTAAATAATTTAAATAATAAAAAATATATTATTTTTATTCAACCTCGATTAAGTTCGAATTTAACTCAAATAGACTCGAACTCAAACTTGAATTTAAGCATTCAAATACTCGACACGATCTCGAGTACTCTAAATCGGGTTCAAGTACTCTAATACTCCTCTTGTAAAGTGTAGGTCGATCTGTGTAGTGTAAAGTGTGGATTGATTAGCATCAGGATGTGTGCTTCAGGTTTTTTAGAGTAGAATTGAACTTATGGACGAATTTAAAAACTTATGCCCTTGCATTTGGGCTAAAATCTAAACCATTTGCTTATTCATAATATAGCTTGAGGAATACCAATTCTTGAATGGTGTGTTATGTTTGGAAATGAATAAAAATTGAAGAACAAGGAAATCGGGAGAAAATTATTTCAACTTTTTAGAAAGGGAAAAGAAAAGGAGTTGAAAATCATTGAGAGATTTTAAATTTGCTCTTGTACAATTAGAATTTCAAAGTGAATTTTTTTTATCAATTTTTTCTATGAGCCTATTTTTCCAACTTTTTCCAAATATAGGCAAGGCACTAAGAATGACATTTATTGGGAAGTGCCTAAAAGATTGAGGATAACATTTATTTACCGGAGGCACCCAATCGATAAAACGATATTTACAGTACACTATACATCTGGAAGCTTCTACCATGGCACCTATTTTAGTCCTATGCTTGGTACGTACTGAAATTTTTATCAGTCTAATGTCGATTGCCATTGCCATTCGAGATTTTAGTTCTAACAGATCTCAATATAATAAAAAGAAAATTGATTATGGCATTGATGTGGCATCACTGTATTTTCCAAAGAAAAAGATTCGATCATTCAAAATGTCACACAAGCAATAGTGCGGAGCAATTGAAAAGAATGAAGAGTAGATATTATCATATCATATATTTAAGAGAAGAAGAATTCACCCCAGTATCCCCCACAGCCTCCTTTTTCCTCTTAAGGAAAAGCCAAAAAAAACACCAATTTTCCTTATATACATCCCATTATGAGACTGTAAAAATCCTAAACCCCACCATTTCCTTTCACCATTTTTTTTCTCTCTTTTGATCTCATCTCAGCTATCCACCCATATTTTTTTATTCATTTACATTACCAAAACAAAGGAAAATATACCCACAATTTTCAAAAAACAATTTCTAGCCCAATCCCCAGAAAAAAAAAAAAAAAAAAAAAGGAAATGAAACAAAAACAAAATTTAAGTAGACAAAAAGGTTCTTGGATATAGATTAGATGAATGTAGGGTGAGGAGAACTTTCAGAGATACTACTGCCGATTACCTTGGTTGTGGTCTGGTAGCTGGAAATGACAGAGCTTGTCTGAGTTTCCGATGAGATGTCGGGTTTCCTAATACCATAGTCTGTGACCGTGTAACCATATCAACCATGGATGGGGTTTGGTAGGATTGAACAAGGCTTGTACTATCGGTAGAATCACCGCGTGTAGTTGCTCTCTGCCATGAGTGCGAGCTCAAACCTGATAAAACATAAGCTCTTCCAGATGCCTCATATACCTGACGGGTTGCCATCCTTTCTTGCATCTCCTTTAACTCAGCACAAAGTGCAACACACAATCTGTCACCAGCTTGTGCAGATGCAGTTTCTGACAGTGATTTGTAACAGTTCTCCAGAACAGAGACTGCACGAGCTAGATCACCATTTTCTGCTGCAGCTCTAGCCTCAGCCATTACCTCTGCTGCATGAAGCCTATTTCGTTGCCTATCCACCTCCATTGACACTACTTGTGCTCCAACTATATCCGGCCTTTGAATCTTCACTTCACTAGCTCCCTCCAAAGTAAACACTTTTTTTGTAATTGGATCTTTGTAGACACATCCAACCTTCAGCAGTGACATCTGATCACTGGACCTGTTAATCGGGACATTGATTGTTACCAAAAAATCCCTTTCTTCTTCAGCATAGAGGTCCCCAACATCAACAGAACCCATTCGTGCATTGCCCATGACATTGGTTTGATAACTACCTGCTTTTATAGAACTAATTTCCAGACTTGGATGAACACACTCAACTTTGACCTGTACCTCCTGCAGCACCACACTCAAGAGCCCTCCAATGCACTGTGCAAATGCATCTTGAATCACACCCTCAGCTTCTATGAATGAAAATGTGCCCCCCGATATCTCAGAAATTGAATGCATTGAGGCAGCATCATGGTCTACACCAAACCCAAATGAATGCACAGGAATCTGCAAACCTGTGCCCCTATTGCGATGAATTGATGGTGGTAGAAGGGACTTGTAATCCATCCTATTCATTCCACTAGGACTTGTGATGGTATAAGTGTCCTGACCATCGGATAATAAAATAATACTAGTAACTGGATTCTTCCACTTTCGATCTTCTATCACCTTGGCACCTTTCCTAAGGCCTTCAGCAATGTTTGTCCCACCATTAGAGATCAAAGAATTAACAGACTGCAAAGCCTCCTGCCTTCCAGCCTCAGTCATACAACGAAGAGGAAAAAGGCGGCGTGCTGTGGATGAGAAGGCAATAACAGATAGCCGATCAGAGGGGCCAAGGTTCTGTACTACAAACCCCATGGCACGTTTTAGCAAAGCAAGCTTTGTACCTGCCATGCTGCCACTAACATCTAGTACTGTAACAAGGTCAACTGGAGCACGGGAATTTTGAGACATTTGTGGCGCTTCAGGATGATTACTGCTGCTATCATGCCTGCTACTGGTCACAGGAGCCTTAAGATGTATTAGCACACAAAAATTATCATGTGAGGCTGATCTCGAAACAGCTGAAACTTCTGGAAATGTTTTGACTTCTACAGTTCCCATGGAATGGCTGTCAAAAGCAGCATCTTTATTAGACAGGTTCCTCTGAGCAATCTCACATTGCTGATCTAAGGATTCATCATCATCAAAAATAGGTGGTTCTTGGACATTAAGATATGATGCCAAATGCCGGTTTGTGTCTAGTCGAGCAGGAGGTAGCCGTCTTAGAACAGTCATCCATGCATCATCTCGAGGCCAACCAGCAGCATTAATTCTTGGCCTTCCATGGGAGATATCAGATTCTGGGTTTTGGAAGGGGACTTCTTTCCATTTTGCTCGGCAAACTGGGCAAATCTGGTTCCCATGTTTTACATTAGAAGTAATACAATGGAAGTGGAAAGAGTGTGAGCATTCTGCAGTAAAGATAGCATGGCCCCGCCCTGGTTTCATGGTAGTCAAGCATATTGCACATGTGCTCTGCAATTTTAAAAAGGTCGAGCTGGTGAGAATGCAAAATAGGTTAAGGGTTTCATATGATCACATAAAAGCTACAGACAGGTAAAACTACTGGCAAAAAGGTATACATTATATTTCAGTAAAGAAATTAATTTCAATAATTACAAGATATATATTATATATTACAGATACAGACACTAGAAAGAATGTTCAACCCACAGTAAATACATTTACTCTTCGAACATTTAATTGGAAATGTTCCTACTCTTTGAAAATTTAACTGTACATGTTCCCACTGGAAATGTATGCTATGCCAAAATAATTGCCAAGTGCCAAAAGAGGACAATCAGAGGCTGGAAAGAACAATGGTAGTTCTGCAATGTTGATTCAGAAGGAATTAAATAAAAAATGTGCAGCTCCATAAACAAATAGGGTATGAGTTAATTTCTTCTCCTAGTACACTTGCTTAAAAAGTTTCATAAGCAACAATTTCAATGGCAATGAGATTATTTGCACCTTTAGGTATTTTTAGAGGCCTCTAAACTATGAAACTTATATAGAAGTTAAAATGGAATGAATTCTCAAGGTTTAAAAATAGAGTTTGAAATGAAACTATAATTTTCAGTTCCTGGAAAGCAAAGAACTACTTAATCAATGTAATAAAGGTAGGCTCAAGAATATCAGATACTTAAAGTCTAAATAGCCCCTAGCCGTATGAAAGATGGAATCATATAATATTTAGAAAACCTCCTGAGGAGCACTCTGGTTTCATTAGAATTACAACTAATATGTTTTCAAACAATCAACTAAAGAATCTACATAAAGACAAAGTAAGAGTGAGGAACACAATTTTAAATATATGATGCCTTCTACAGTTACTTTGTATTTTACAAAGTAACTGTACTTGGTCATATCATCACTGTTGGATTAATCCAACGGTGATGACATGACCAAGTACATTTTACAAAGTAACTGTAGAATTTACCTTAAATATATATATATTCAACCAATTCAAATTTTGTCAAACCATGACAACCTTTAAACTACATTGACCTTTCAGTCTCAATGCAGTTCATTATTGAGAATTGATTTGTAAAAAAGAAGAAGAAAAACAAACTTAGCACATCGGAGAACCTTTTTTTCTGCACGCCTAACAATAGAAAATAACAGTAATCCAGCTAATCAACTAAAAAATAAGTCAAAAATTGGCAGTCAAACCTGCATAGTATATGACGCTTTTTTTTAACATTTATAATGCAAAATTGTTAACAATCAAAGAGGAGACTTTTCAACAGTGGAGAATAATCAAAGAAAATAATGGGGTTTTAAATGCAAGAAAAAACATAATAATATTTTAAAGAACAAACTTATCAAAAGAAAGGACATAATGGGATAGCCGAATTTTTTTTTTTTTTTAACGTTTAGGCAGTCAAAAGCATTGCAAATGACATAATGGCAAATGATAAACAATCAATAAGAAGACTTTTCAAAAGTGAAGAATAATTAACTAAACAAACCAATATTGAAACTTGCAAGAAAATAATCCAAAAACAAATTTAATATCTGTACATATAAATACATTAACACAAAAACAAATCTCATCAAAAGAAGGGAAGTTAATGGTTTACTCCAGAATTGTCCCAATTTTTACTTTTTTACTTCTTAAGATCGCAGACTTTTTTTTTTCCTTGAAGCTTAATGCAAGAAAGATCCCAATCAACAGTCCGCAGGCATTTCTAAAATTGCCATCAAAAGCAGAGGGAGAGAGAGAGAGGGATGAATGTAAGCTTGTAAGGGTATAGATGTGTGTGGAATAGTAAAGTAGTGCTGACCAGACAAGCACTCTTCCCATTAAGAGAAAGGAAGAGGGGGCTACAGCTACAACAATGGACAATGGTAGTGTATACTTTTCTAATAAGCCAAAGCAAAAAATGGTCCTTAAAGGGACTTGTCCACTTTAACCTCCCCCACAAAGGGACCTCAACCTCATGGAGAGAGGCTTGAAAATAACATGACAACAAATGCCCCCATCTCCTCTTCACTAATATTCAGGAATCACCTCCGCACCCACCATACCCCACCTTGATTACTACATTGAAACAAGAGTGAGAAATTGCTCTACATATAAATATAAATGCTAAAGACAAAAGGTTAGGCGATGTTAATAACTGACTTTTAACAGTGGCCAAAAACATTTCTAATATCATTCAAAATTGACCCTTTTGAATGTTAATCACATATTTATTCAGTGGTTAAGCTATACATTAGCTTTGAAAACCAAGAACAAAAACTGATTATTAATTGCAATGCATTCAATCAATTTCAATCTTTTTCATCCATTGAAATTCCTATTTCATTACTAGGCTACATTGGCTACATTATGAGATAGGATAGCCCTACTCTCTATCTTCAATAAGATCACAGTCAAAGTGCATTGTTACTCAGGAAAAGAAATAGCTTTAGGCAGTGGCCAAAAGGGGTTTTTCTTCTTTAATAAAAAATAAATAAAATAAGCAGAGGAAAAAAAATTTTATCACGTGATCACTGAAGCACAAAAGCCGCCATCACCACCACCACCATGGAGATTCACCAATTCAGTCAAAAAAAAATTAATTGAAAACATTCTGAAAACCACATCATTATCAAGAATAATTAAAAATATAATTAGTGCCCAAAATACCCAATAATCCTGAATTAATTTTAACTCAAAAAAACTGACAAAAGAATCATAAATTCAAAGCAAAAGAATCAAGAATTAACCTTTAAGACAAATAAAGATAGGATTTTTCACAAACATTAAAACTGCATAACAACAAAACTACACATATACATGAAAACATGATACTATGTTTATGTCATATACCTTGGACGGTTTGGATCCAGATTTGGACAAACGGAGACCAGAAGAAGAAGGGGTAGGAGTGGTGGAGCCACCGCGGGAACCAGTAGTGGCCGGAGAATGAGAAACGACATCAGAGAGTCTAGAAGGAGAATCATCGTTATTGTTATTATTATTATGTTGAGGATGATGATCATCTTGATGAGGAACATAAAGACACATATTTAAACCAAGTGCCATTTTAGCTTTTCTCCATTTGCTTCCCATGTCTTTCAGATCTATCATTCTTCAATTCAACAACAACAATAACACCCAAAAACTCAAATAACCCAAACTCAATAAAAAATTTCACTACCCAAAATTTATCACCTCAAAATATAAGTACCCAGATGAAAAAATCTGAATATGGTTCAAGGAAGGGAGTGCATTAAACATTGTGTATTTTTGAGTTTTGGCAAAATAAAATATTGTTTTTTTTTTCGATTTTCTTAGTTAAGAAAATAAAAGATTGAGTATTTTAGAAGAGAGGTTAAACAGAAACAAAGAGAGAGAGAGAGATGGGTGGTAATGGTAATAGTTAAGGTAAAGGTGGTGGTGGTGGTGGTGGTCAGGAATAGATAAAGAGCAGCTTTTTTAGGAGATGATGAATAATAAGAGATATGTTTGCATGGAACGAAAATATTCAATGAATAAATTTTATATTTATATACTATATGGATCGACTTAGTAGTATAGTTTATTGAAAAATATTAAATTGGATTGGATATATACACTATTCAATTATTGTCTTTCATATTCCAAGTGTTTTTTTTTATAAATATATTCCAAGTTTTGTTTTTGCCATTGCTTTTTCGCCTTAATGTCTTCGTTTTGCCAGGTATTTTCCCTCATTTATTTACTTAATGAGTTTTGACTTTCTAATATAACCAAAAATGTTCTATTATCGAATTAAAAAAACATTTTAATATTTTTTTATATTGATTTTAATTTGCTCGTTAGATATATGATGTTAATATTTTTTTTTGAGGAATCTAATGTTTAATAAATTACTTGTAATATTTAATACATTAATAAATTTGTGTGATACTATATAAATTTAATTACAATTCAAATTATCTTAAAATCTAAAAGGATAAAATAATAAAAATAATGAAATACTATCTAAACTTAATTTTCTACCTTTAATTTTTTACCTTTCAAATTATTTTAAAATCCAAATTTTTTTTAATTTTGTATTAATTTATTTAAACCCTTTTAAGATTTTTTTTTGAAATAAACCCATGACTTTCATTAATAATAATCAATCAGTACAATTTATAAACAGACAAATAAATTTTATTGTAATCAAGTAATACATACAGATTATAGCATAAAGATGGAATTTTCCTCTAAAATTCTTCAATCGCGTTAACGGATCAATTATAGATAACGCTTTTGACTGCATTTGACATGAAGGCAAGAAAACTCAATCCACTGGGTGACTATAGTCAACCACAAATCAACTTCAATGTCATATGATAAGTGTTTAAACGAGTCCGATCTTCTGAATATTAGATTCAAACCCTTCTTCACTTCGATAATTCAAGACAAACAAACTTCCATTGAGAAAGATAAAATAAAAAAATAAAAAAAAAGACAAACACATAAACTAAAACCAACAGATATAGTGATCTGTATTTTATAAAACTAAACTAAAATAGTGATAAAGGTCTACCGTCGACTATACTATAAAACTGTAGGAGAAATAAAAAAAAAAGAGAAAAAAGAGAAAGCGGCTAGGTTTTTTTTTAAGTTTATTCCTTAACAATTGGAGTGGTAGTGCCGATTTAAGATTTTGTTTAAAAATGTTTTTTTGATAAAACAATAATAAATATGATTGTTAGAATTTTAAAGAGAATAATATCAACATATAATGTTATATCAAGCATATATTTTATAGAAAATTATATAATTATATAACTAATTTAATTTAGTTTTTTAAAAGAAAGTGTAGAAAGTATTTATTTATATTTTTTTACAAAACAATTTTTTTCAAGGGTTAATGAATAAAATTAGAATTCCGTGTTCAAATTAGGCTACTATATATGCATGCAATTCAAACTAGGTTACTACAAATGCATGCAATCTTTATTTTGTTTCTATATAAAGTAATGATCAAATGGTCTATATTGTAGCTTTAAAATATTGGGTAGACTAACACAACATATATTAATTTTATTATATTCATATATTAAATACAACACAATTCTTAAACTATATTATGTTAATGTTGAATAAGAGAGATTATATTCATTTAATTTTAACTGATAAATTCAAAATTAACGGTTTAAATATTATCATTTAAAGTTTATTATCTATGTTTCAATTATTAAATTAAAATTTTTAATTATATATAATAAATTAATAAAAATAGTGCAATATTATCTGAACTAAATTTTTTTATCGAGTCAAGTTATTTTAAATTCTAAAATTGTAAATCAATAAGAAATAGTATAATATTATTTTTTTAAAAATAGTGTAATATGATTTAAACTTAAATTATTTGATTATTCGCATATTTCTCTACTTTCATGTACTGTATGTTGAAATGTCAATTCTTTTTGCATTAAAACCATTGTTGGTCAAATTGAAACTTGCTTCTTTTGATTCTCTGCTCCACCAATTAATTAAGAAATAAACAAACTCAAATATGGCTAAATTTATTAAAATCTTTAGCTATTTTTTTTAGATAATATCAAACAAAAAATATCACATTTCTATAATAAAAAAAAATACATGCAATAGTTTCGTCCACTTTTATCCAAGAAAATTATTAAGACTAAACATAGACTGATAAATTATATGGCGTATGAAAATCAATAAATTCATTAAACATTTATAGGATGAAAAAAAAGTTTATAGAATAAGAAAAAGGAAAAAAAAAAAAAGGAAAGTTCATATATATTCTACATATATCAGACACAGTTATGCTCTGCATAGATAGAGAGTCAATGGGTGGAAATGGAAGATAATTGAGATTAAATTTATTTATTTTTTGTTTGGATAAGGAGTTGAGAGAGAAGGAAAGGGGTTTAGAAGGGGAATGATTCAATCTCATTACCCTTGAATGAGTTGAATTTGTTTACTCCTAAAGTTAGGGTGGAGAGGAGTTGAACTTGTGATTGAGAAGTATAAAATTATTGAAATGTCTAGATTATCTCTATTAAAAGTTAAAAAAAAAAATTAAGGACTTTTAAGTCATTTTATTATTTACCTTTCTCTCAATTTTTTTTCTAATTCAAACACAATTGGTTACCTCCCCTTCCTTTCCCTCTTTTACCTTTCCTTTATAATACATTCTCTTTCCCTCACTACCTCCTATTCATAGTGACGCTACATGTATAAATAAATTTCAGTAAATATTGTATGTAAATATTACTGAATCAATATATAACTGGAGTATATCTATATATAAAATAAATGCATTCTTAATTAGATGGAATCATAGGAAATGAGATTCAACATGCAAGAATCTCTCAAGACATAATGTAGTGATTAAGATGTATGTATTAACTTTGAAAGTCCCATATTCAAATTCTTCCTGATATAAAAAAAAAAAAAAAAAGACTGGACCTGAAAGAAGTATTTTTCATTTACTTGCCTCAACGGCTCAACTAACGTATAATTAATAATTATAATTGAATCAATTAATGGATTTGGTTGCATTGTATGTCAATTTTCTTTCTTGATTTCTTTTCCCAGATTGATGTCGTAAGCTATTATAGTTTCTTGTCCCAACCTAGAGAGTTTGCTTCCTTGTACTTTTTTCCTACTTTCCCCATTTCGTGTATGACTTACTATTATGGCTAGGGTGGGTCAAAATGGATTTTATTTTTGCCTGCTTTAATATTTCATTCATCAAATAGGTTAGAAAGTTTCACCATTCTTTTACAAAATTGAAATGCTTAGGGATACCATTTCGATAAAAATAATATATAGTGATGTTACACGATCTGGATCAATATCTTGACATGAGTGCTTCAAATGCATTTGATGTGAAATTATATAGTAGAAAACGAAAACTGTTAATTACTTATCAAAAATCACCATTTTATTCACCTTGTTCATAAAAAAGAAGTGTGTGTATCTTATATATAAAATTTTACCAAATTACTTGACTAACATTCCCACAGATATAAACTAGTGGATCCCCTTTCCTAAAAAAACTACTACGTCAAGGATAATACAAGTATAATGGTCCATCTATGCAAATACCTCATTGAACTAACTTTTGAATTCGAAATCATCTATCTTAATTACCCAAAAAATATCTATTGTTTTAAGATTTATTGTGAGAAATTTCATTCTTATCACTCTAAAATATTTTGTTACCTTTTCAATTGTCAAATCATTAAAGGTTCTTTCAGTCCCCTAAAATTAAAACATGATATTAAATAAGGATAATTTCTCATTTTTAATTTAATTAGATCCTTAAACTTGTAATTTCATAATAAAATAAGAAAATAATGTGAAAAAACTGTACAATACTAATCAAACTTCAACAATAACTATTTCAATAAATTTAATATTTTAAAGATATGTACGTAGAAAACGGCGTCATTTTGATGTATATATTTTTTATGAATTTTCAATGTCATTCGTTAAAAATAAAAAAATAAAAAAACTACTTGTCAAGTTTTAAAAAAAATTAAAAATTAAATTATATTTTTCTTAACTTTCACACAGAATTAGGTGAAAATTCTTTTTAAATGGTTTTAAAAAAGTGTAAATAACATTTTATCCTTACATGATACTCACAAGTTAAGGTATTCAATTGAATAAAAAATAAAAAAATTATTTTTATTTGATCTCATGTTATAAATTTAGAGATGAACCGACCTTATTTTATTGTCAAATTGTCGTTGCCAGTCTGTAATGTATACATTGCTAATATAAACGATAACTAACAAAAGTCCTATATTTGCAATTAATTCTGATGGTGTTGGTTTAATGCTTTTTTTTTTTTTTTTTTTGACAAGAAGCGAGATGTTGCTAAACTATCAATAGGTCCTTGGTCTATTGAAAGTTCACCTCATGGGTACACGTTAGGTTCTAGATTCGAATCTCAAACTTGGTTATTTTTTAAATAAATTTTATTTATAGTTCACAGATAAGAGTCCGTAAAAAAATAAGTGCGGAGTGTTAATAAAAAGATGTTGCTAAATTTATTTAGTGAACCTCCACGAGAGTTTAGAATAAAAGAATGTGGACAGTATCATCGAATGAAAGGAGTGTTAAATAAAAGAGTGCGGACTTAAATGACTTTCTTTCTTTTTTTTCTCTCTCTATTTCATATTGTATAGATCAGGGGAAAAAATGGGAATCTCGACTTCATTGTGAGTATTCACCGATTTAGAAAAGAAAATTATAAATATTATGTATCAACCATAACATGGTCCAAACTAAAGAAAACAAGAAACTTTTGCAAATCTGTAGTTGGGTGTTCAATTAATCAATTTGTTGGAACTTTGTTATAAGTCAATATTTGCCATACAAAATGTTTACAAGAGTAAAAAATTATAAAATTTCGGACAAGTCAAGTACACTAGACGAATCGATCGATGAAGTTGGACCAATGTTCAATAATGTAACCAAGCTCTAGACATCAATAGATTTTTGTACTTTTATTTCTTTTCATATGATATATTATTTAGGATAATGTTTTATAAATTAACTATTATGCATATATAATTTTAAACTATGATGAGTCTGAGTGTAGTTGGATTATGATCATTATTGTATTGATCTAATATATAAATTGACATTTGAAGTTATATTAAAAAACCTCTCAGCCATCTAAAATTTTTTAGTAACCTTTCAGATACTTGAACTTATCTTTTAAACCATTTGAATTTATCCATTTTAACACTTTTAGACACGTGAATAGTATGTGTTTGAAAAATATCCAATTTAATTCTTATCAAATATCATATTTAATTATTGAAAAATATTTTTTTAGTCCCTAAATTTTTAAAAACAATATTTTTTTATCATTTTAATTATTTTTTTAAAAAAAGTTCAGGGACCAAAAAACTTACCGAGAACCAAATATAGTATTTGATAAGGATTAAATTGGATATTTGACAAGAAATATGTGCCACGTCAATAAAAATATAAATTTTGACAAAGACGATTCTATTCAAGTCACTATAAATTTTGATGCTTTTCAAAAATATTATTTTGAAAATTATTTAAGTAAAAATAATTTGGAGACGTATCCATGGAAAATAACAACAATAACTTAACAAATACACTTGTTTTTTAAGAAAAAAAAATTATCATGTAGCACTTTTAAAAAAAGATAAATTCTTAACAAAAAAAAAACTCCATTCATTCATTTTATAATGACTAGTTTTTTTTCCTCACATGCAACGCATGTGGTGCTCGTTATCGATATAATTATGTTATCAAATCTTTTTTTTTTACTTTTTAAGCTAAACCATATTACTTGATTACCAATGAATTTACAGTAAAAAAATAAAAATTTATATACCTTTTTTATTTTACGTCTTCAATCTTCAATTTATGCGTTTTAATTTTAGGTAGGGGTATGGTTAGACCCACAGGATCAACTACTTTTTCATCTGGTAGGAGTGGTTGGCGATCTAGAGGATCGGGGTTTGATGCTAAATGTGGGGTTAGTGGGACTCCTAGTTGAGGCTCTACTCTTCCTTGTACACAGTATGGTCAATTTCATTCTAGTGAATGTTGGGGACCCAATCCAATGATTTATTTTCTATGTAATAAACCAGGTTATTATGCTAATAGCTGTACAAAGGGTAGAGGTATAGGTAGTAGTTATCCATCGATGCCAAAGCAGTGTTGGAGAGAATGTGATGCAAGGTAGTATGGCGAGAGGTAGAGGAAGAAATGTTAGAGGAGGTGTTAGTACGAGTTCACCGGTGACACAAGCGGGACATATCGGTCAACCTCAAGCATGAGTTTATGCTGTAACAAGGCAAGAGGCTTCCTTTTCATCGGATGTTATTACTGGTATACTTTCTGTCTGTGGTCATGATGCAAATGTTTTGATAGATCCAGGATCCACATGCTCATTCATTTCATTTGAGTTTGCATTGAGTATGAATAGTCATATTTCAGCATTGAGTCATGATATTTATGTTTCTATGCCTACTGGTAGTGTTGTAGTTATGAATACAGTAGTGAAGGATTATGTGGTGATTATGGGAGGTATTTCATTCAATGTTGATTTAGTGGTAATTAATTTAAGAGATTTTGATGTAATATTGGATATGAATTGGTTGTCTCGAAATCATGGAATTATTGATTGTCAGACCAAGGAAGGCAATATGGAGATAGAAGGGCAGATGAAATCGGTGATGGTAGGTGAAAGGAATATGGTTCCAAATTGTTTGATATCCGCTATAACAGCTTTTTAATTGATTAGGTGCGAAGCTTACTTAGCTAATGTGGTTGACACTACAATGGTGAGTCTGGGAGTATCTGAAGTTTTGATAGTGAATGAGTTTACAGATGTATTTCCAGAAGATTTACTGGGTTTGCCACCTCAAAAGGAAGTCGATTTCGAGATTGAAACTATTCCAGGAGTTGCACTTATTTCTATTACACCATATCGAATGTCACTAATAGAGTTAAAAGAATTGAAGAAGCAATTAGAAGAGTTGTTAGATAAGGTATTCATTAGGCCAAGTATTTCTCCATGGGGTGCTCCGGTGTTATTTGTCAAAAAGAAAGTTGGTAGCTTGAGATTGTGTATTGATTATCGAAGGTTGAATCAAATCACTGTGAAGAACAAATATCCATTGCCTAGGATAGACGATTTGCTTGACCAATTAAAAGGGGCATCGGTGTTTTCTAAGATAAACTTGAGATCAAGATATTGGCAACTTAGAGTGGGTGAAGCTTCTATTCCAAAGACTGATTTTTGAGCTAGATACGGACACTATGAGTTTGTAGTAATGCCGTTTGGGTTAACCAATGCACTAGCTGCTTTTATGTCTTTGATGAACAAGATTTTCCAGCCATACCTAGATCAATTTGTGATTGTTTTCATTGATGATATTCTTATTTACTCAAAGAATCATGAGGAACACAAGCAACATTTGAGTTTAGCTTTACAGGTTTTAGGGGAAAAGCAACTTTATGCCAAGTTCAGCAAATGTAAGTTTTGGATGGAAGAAATAGCTTTCTTAGGCCATGTTGTAAATAAGAATGGAGTTTAACCAGATCCTTCAAAGATCAAAGTAATTATGGAATGGGAACCGCCTAAAAGTGTGATTGAGATTCGAAGTTTCTCAGGATTAGTAGAATATTATCAAATATTTATGAAAGATTTTTCTCTTGTGGCTAAACCCTTGACAAATTTGTTGAAGAAGAATGTTTCTTTTCAGTGGACTAACGTTTGTCAACAGAGTTTTGAGGAATTGAAACACAGATTGACTTCTACATCGATCCTTGCTTTGCCATCCAAAAATGGTGGGTATTTAGTGTTTACGAATGCGTCAGGAAATGGACTTGGGTGTGTTTTAATGCAAAATGGAAAGGTGATTGCTTATGCATCAAGACAAGTGAAACCTCATGAATTGAACTATCCAACAAATGATCTTGAACTAGCTACTATTGTGCATGCCTTGAAGACTTGGAGACACTACCTATATGGAGAGACTTTTCAGATTTTCACTGACCATAAGAGTTTGAAGTATTTCCCTACACAAAAGGAGTTGAACTTGAGACAAAGAAGATGGATGAAGTTGATAAAAGACTATGAATGTACTGTTGATTATCATCCTAGAAAAGCAAATGTAGTTACAGATGCACTAAGTAGGAAGACGTTTGACAGGTTAGCCGGAATGATTTGTTATAATTTGAACTCTTTGGTTGCTCTTCGAGAGTTAAATGTGGAATTTGAATTGTATAATGATGTTTTAGTAGCTACAATGCAAGTGAAGCCTATGATTATTGATGAAATTATAGATGCTCAAATGACTGATCATTACTTACAAAAGATGAAGACTAGAGTGCAAGAAGGGAAGAATAACCAGTTTGCTTTGAAAGAATATGTCACATTGTTGAATGGGAGTAGAATTTATGTACTGAATGATGATAATATGAAGAATTAACTTTTGAATAAAGCCCATTATGCACCTTATGCTATGCATCCAGGGGTTACTAAAATGTATCACAATTTGAAAACTCATTATTGGTGGTCTGGGATGAAGAGGGATATTACGGAATATGTAGCTAAATGTTTGACTTGTCAACAAGTAAAAGTGAAACATCAAGCACCTGCAGGGAAACTTCATTCTTTATCAATACCAGAGTGGAAATGGGAGAAGGTTACCATGGATTTTGTGGTAGGGTTGCCACGTACTTTTCAAAAGAATGATGCCATTTGGGTTATTATGGATAGACTCACGAAAGTAGCTCACTTTTTACCAATCCAATAAGGTTATTCTTTAGATCAACTGGCAGAGATGTATGTGAAGGAAATTGTGAGATTACAAGGAGTTCCTAATTCTATTGTATCTGACAGAGATCCTCGATTTACTTCTCACTTTTGGAAGAGTTTGCAAAGTGCTATGGGTATACAACTTCATTTTAGTACTGCTTTTTCATCCTCAAACAGATGGACAATTAGAAAGAACAATTCAGACTTTAGAGGATATGATGAGAGCTTGTGTAATGGAGTTTTGGGGTAATTGGGATGAACATATACCATTGATGGAGTTTGCGTACAATAACAGTTTTTGTTCTAGCATCGGAATGGCTCCTTATGAAGCACTATATGGAAGGAAATGTCGAAGTCCAGTATGTTGGGATGTGGAAGGTTTAAGGCAACTTGAAGGTCTAGAAATAGTTCAATCAAATGTGGATAAGATTCAAATTATGAAGAAGTGTATGAAAGCGGCACAGGATAGACAGAAGAGTTATGTGGATAGGCATAGAAGAGATATTGAATATGCAATGGGTGACAAAGTATTTCTAAAGGTATCTCTATGGAAGGGAATTTTGAGGTTTGGAAGACAAGGGAAGTTGAGTCCTAGATATATTAGGCCATGTGAGATAGTCAAGAGAGTGGGACCATTGGTTTACAAGTTAGCGTTGCTACTGAAATTGTCATAAATTCACAATGTGTTTAATGTTTCTATGCTTAGGAGATATAGATCATATCCTAGTCATGTATTGAATGAACCCAAAGTGGAAATCACGAAAAAGTTAACCTATGTTGAGGAACCGATAGAGATTCTTGGAAGAGAAATAAGGAAGTTGAGAAGGAAGGAAATTCCAATGATTAAGGTGAAGTGGAGTCATCATCAAACACCAAGGGAAGCTACATGGGAGGTTGAAGAGCATATGAGAACTAAATATCTGTATTTATTTGAAGAATAGTGGTAAGTTAAATTTCGAGGATGAAATTTCTTAAGTGGGGAGTAATTGTAACATCCTCAAGATTAAATACATGCATTAGTAATTAATTAGCATCATTAACGAGGTTAATTTATGTTAATTATGCATCATTAATCATAAGCATGTTTTAGAGGGATATATATGTTGATAATATTAGTTTGGAGGTGGTTTTTAGGAGTAGAGATATTGGATGGGGTGGATTTGGAAATTTTCTTTAATTTTGTTTAAAAAGTCAAAGTTAACTTTTTAATTAACCAATTAGAAAATTTCAAAACATATTAATAATACAAAAATGATATTTAAGGGATAAGAAGGGGTGTCTTAGAGTTGGTGGGTTTTGTAGAGATTTTTAGAAGAAAGGAGAGTGTAGAGAGAGCTTAAGAAAAAGGAAAAGAAGAGGAGAAGGGAAAAGTTAAAGAGAATTCTTATTAATTGATAAGTTTTCTATAATTAATTGTAGTTATTTTCTTTTAATTGGGTTGGTTATTAATTTTTTATGGTAAGGGTTTATTTAGGAGGTGTCTTTAATGTTTAGTATTGAATTTTCTAAGGTGGAAAGGGTTTTTCTAAGGGGTTATAGTTTCTTATGTAGAGTATATTGATTAAATATGTATTTTTATGATTGTGGATGAGATAATTATGTGTTGAATGCTTGATTTGGTTTATAGGAGGTGAAAATTTGAATAGAGAAGTTGGAAGTTCTTCACAAGCTTTAAACAAAGGAAATGAAGTGTAATTTTGTAAGTAAATAGCAATTAATACTAATTATATGGTTACTTGAAATGACCTGAAACCAAAACAATATAATAAAGAATTAAATACATAATAATAGTAATTAATAAATTCTTAGAATTCAAATAAAACTCCTTCCAAAAATATTTTTTTTTAAAACAGGGGTGACAACGATCGTTGTCCAATTAGCAATGATCGTTGTCAAGTGTACAACGATCGTTGTTGAATGTACAGTGATCGTTGTTAAAAACATGAAAAATAGCCAAAAGTTCCAGTAGGTTACACGAGCTCGTGGGAATCAACAACGAGCTCGTTATAAAACAGCAACGATCGTTGTTAACCTAAGCATTTTTGTATTATTAATATGTTTTTGAACTCAATGAGCATTTAATCAAATCAACCTTGAATACACCAAATCGAAATTACCAAACATATACTCAACACAATAATTAAACAATCGAAATCCATCATAACAATCAATCACACTTAATCAATTAATCAAAGCAACATTCCATCAAAGCCACATCTCAAATCATCCAAACAATTGCAATTCACATCAATCTCATCAAAAAAATATCGAATGACTCAACCTCATATTTCCTCACATTTCAATTCATTTGCTCATATCATTTCGTAATTAGGTGGCCACCGACGAGACTATCCGCCCGGCTCAGTCTTGCCATCTCACACATACGGGTAGCTATCCGCCCGGCTCAGCTTTCCTGATCACACACAAACCACATTCCCCAAGAGTCATCCTTTTCCATTCACAATCACAATTTCAATCACATTTACACATCACCACATCACATCACAATTCTCATCACATTACTCTTCACAAACAACTCATAACTTAGCAATTCAATCAATATTTCATCAAATCACTCTTACACAATCAACTCATAACCTTTCAATTCAATCAATAACATTCCATCAACCAATCAATACACAATTCAATCCTAAACATAACAATTAAGCACAAATAATAATTTCCATTTAATATACACAAGATTAATCAATTAAATACTTACAAAAAGGTGAAGATCAACCAATTAAAGCCTATTGGCCTCCCCTCTCAATCCCTTTGCCTTCAGGGTCCCCTAAACATCATAATACAATTAACAAACAATTCAATAACCAAAATAATAGCCAAACATACAATTAACACTTACTAATCTCTCTAACATACATTAATAAGATGATTAAGTAATAATAACCATAAACCCCCAAAACCCTTAAAACCCTACATAATAATCAACACAATACTTACTCAATTAAGCTTCCAATCCACCAATTAAGCTTCTAGTTAAGAAAACACCTCTAAACTTACTATACTTTTCACTCAAAGACTCTAAGGTTCAACAATGGTGTTTTGGGAAAAATAAGAAAAGAAATGAAGAAGATGAAGAAG
>CANYLF011681049.1:0-12428 GCA_948193215.1 Bocquillonia castaneifolia | reverse complement strand
GGTTTGATGGGACACTTTGGTGTTCAAAAGACTTTGGATGTTTTGCATGAACATTTTTATTGGCCTAAGATGAAACATGATGTGATTAGGTTATGTGCTAATTGTGTTGTTTGTAAGCATGCTAAGTCTAGATTACAACCTGATGGGTTATATATGTCATTGCCTGTACCTAGTTCACCTTGGATTGATATTTTTATGGATTTTGTGCTAGGATTGCCTAGGTCTAGGCGTGGACATGATAATGTGTTTGTTGTTGTTGATAGGTTTTCTAAGATGGCACATTTTATTGCATGTAGGAAAACTGATGATGCACAACATGTGGCTGATTTGTTCTTTAGGGAGATAGTTCGTTTGTATGGTATGCCTAGGACTATTGTTAGTGATAGAGACACTAAGTTCTTAACTTATATTTGGAAGACTTTATGGGGAAAATTGGGAACTAAATTGTTGTTTTCTACTACATGTGACCCTCAAACTGATGGTCAAACTGAAGTAGTTAATAGAACTTTAGGTCAACTCTTAAGGACCATGGTGAAACGAAATCTAAAGAGTTGGGAAGAATGTTTGCCTCATCTAGAGTTTGCTTATAACCGTAGTGTGCATTCATCTACACATTTTTATCCTTTTGAGATTGTTTATTCTATTAAGTCCTTTAGATTTGGTTTCTTTGCCTTTAAGTGAACAAATTAATTTTGATGGAGCTAAGAAGCCCGAATTTGTGTTGAAATTGCATGAACAGGTTCATGTTAATTTAGAGAGGCGCAATGAGCAAATAGCCAAACAAAGGAACCTAGGGCGCAAGAAAGTTGTGTTTGAGCTTGGTGACTGGGTTTGGGTCTATTTGAGGAAGGAAAGGTTTCTTAACCAAAGGAAATCAAAGTTGATGCCAAGGGGTGATGGACCATTCTAAGTCTTGGAGCGCATTAATGACAATGTATACAAGATAGACTTGCCTAGTGAGTATGGTGTAAGTGCTACTTTCAATGTTGTTGATTTATCCCTTTATCATGTTGATGTAGGTTCTAATTCGAGGACGGATCCTTTCGAGGAAGAAGGGAATGATGCAACCAAGGATGGCATCATCCAAAACCCTAATGGCATGCATGATGGAGCTAATGGAGCTAAATTGAAGTCTAAGCTAAGGAATGGAAAGGATGTGCTAGCATATGAGCCACCATTAACTAGATTGTAAGCTAAAAGGTTCGAGGCTTTATTGAGTTTTGTGATGCATTTATGTGGCAAGATAAACATTGGGACTAATGAAGATGACATTGGCTTGAAGATGGTTATAATTGTTGCATTTAAACAAGCTTAAAAATGCAAATTTGAAAAAGTCAAAGTCAAAGTCAACAAGTCAAACTTTGGACAACCTATGGTGGGCGTGTGGACATGTCTTGGCTTAGAACATACCTTTGTCTTAATTTAGGACATATGTTGTCTTGTCTTGAGTTATGTCTTAATTAGTTTCCTAATTTGGTTAAGACATAACCTTATCTTATCTTAACTTGTCATAAGTAGTTAAGTTAGTTAGATGTGTCTTAATTCTTTCCGAATTTAATTAAGACATATCCTTATCTAGAAAGGAATTATTTTATGGCTTATTTTCTAGTTTTCCTTATGAGTTAGGAATTCTATTTTCATTAGGAATTTTTGTTAGCTTTTTTGTAAGCCAAGTTCTCTTCCTTGGCCACCAACCCTATTGCTTTTTAGGGGAGGATTTGTGTTTTATGAAAGAGAACTCCCTTGGCCGAAATTCAACATTCATTCTAATAATATTTTTCAAGTTTTTGTTTTGCAAATTCCTTTAAGTCTTTAAGGTGTTCCTTATTGATTTCTTGAAATTAATTTAAAATGATTAGATTAATTTCACATGTAACTTAAACAATTTATTAACTTGTTAGTTTTAGGTTGTTTAAGCAATCATCTTTTTGTAACTAGAGACCTTAGTAGTTATATTGCTAAGCTTGCTAATTCCATCCAATTTAATTACAAACATCAAGTTAGATCTTAGGGGAAACGAAATCAACATTATTGGTAAGCTTGCTATCTCCATATAGGTAGAGACCTTATCATGTTTGATTAGTTAAACCATCTAATTAAGTGTTTGAACGTATCCATTGTTTTTTGGCCGAATCAATCAAGCTCCAAGGGTGTTTGTTTTGGCATCAGAAAGTAAAAGATTTTTTTTCTTTTACTAAAGGTTAATGAACAGAAACTATATTATTTAGCCACAACTTTTAGTGAATTGTCAATTTTAGTCACTTTAAATTTTGTCAATTTAGCTAGTAACTTTTTGTTTTATGTTAATTTTAGCCAACTTGAAAATGTCACATGCCACGTGTGTAGCCACATGCTTCTACTTTCCATATAGATAAAAATGATAAAATTTTTAAAGTTGTGGCTAAATTTGACTCTATATTGAAAGTTGTGGCTAAATTTGACAATTCAGTGAAAGTTTTGACTAAAAAATGTCAAACATGTTATTAGTTGGACATGACACATCATCAATGGCCCACTTGATTTTCAATTTGGCTAAAATTGATACAAAATGAAAAATTGTTGGCTAAATGTAATAACCGTAATTCTCAGATAAATCTGAAATATTAAGTAAGAGTTTATTTCTTTAATATAAACACAAATTTAATGATTGATTTAAAATTTTGAACAAAGTACAAAAGTTAAATTTTCTTATTTAATAATTTGATTTTTGATCTTCCAATTTTTATTAGTAATATTTCTATTTTCTTCCATCATTACTAGCTTTCTAATTTAAAGTTTCCTAAAGTAATTATGTATTATTATTTTAGGTCGTTTTATACTAATTTTACATATATAATACTTGTAATTTTCGGATTACTTAATTTCTAATTTGGAATATAACTTAATTAATTTTAATACTTTGAAAATTTGCAAGGCAATTTGGGAAAGTTGCTTGAGCTAATATTCTGGTGTTATGTGGTAGATAATTATATAGGTATGTGGTAAAAATTTGAGTTTAATTCGAGTCTGGAATAAGTACTAATTGACATTTTAGACTAAACTGAAAATAATAGAACTTTGTTATATATATATATATCTCTTTATTTGCTAGGGACTAAAATGCACCAAAAACTTCAAGACTAAATAGTTGAACAGTACCTCGAACTTCTCCCAAATATCATTGTAGATCCTCCACCATCTCCAATTCCGTTCACTGGATTTAGGCAACCATTTTTGTTGTGCCTTATGTAAAATTAAAGCTCATCCCTCCCTCTTCATTTTTATATATTTTTCCCCAATTATCGTCGCCTGAACGGAGAGAATCAAAGCTTGGAAGGTTGGCGAGTTTCGACCTTTGACGTTGAGGCTGCTCCGGCCATCGTTGGCTCAAATTGGTGGTGGAATCAAACTCAGAGACCCTTAAAACATAGGAAGACACTGAACTGCGACCCTAAAAGCATCTGACGGTGGTGAAATAGTCTGATCGAAGAGGACGAAGCCGCGAGCTTCGTTGCTTCAATCTGGGCAGACGACGAGGAGTAGAAGCGCGTGAGTTACAGATCCGTGTTGTTGGGTAGAAGGTGCAGCTGCTGGTAACGAGAATGTGCCAAATGGCCGCCACCCACTGCGGGGATTGGGGCCCATGTGCCGCCGTAGGTAGTGGTGGCTGTGGGTCCCGATCTCAAAAATTAATTTTTATATTTTTAAAAATTATAGAAAAATATGATGATTATTTTCCGTGAATGTACTATAGTCAAATTGTCTATGTTTTTTTTAAATTAAAAATCCCCGAAGAGTTAACACGGGTTAGGTAAATTCCGAATTGGGTTTTATGTGTATAAAAATTATATATATAGGCTAAAAATGGAGTAATTAAGTGTTGTGTGGTTATAACGAATACGAAATTGGAATTTTGATAATTTAATTATAAATTAATAAATAAATAAGTAGGTAAATAATAATAATAATAATAAATAAAAATAGTAATGACATGATAATTATAGTATGGTGGTAATAAGCATAATAATATTAGTATAATAATGATACTAATATAGTGATGAAATATTAATAATTAACGATAATAATAAGAATAATAGTTATAGTAATAAGAATAGTAGTAATAAATAGTATTATCCTAATAATAAATATAGTGGATGTTATAGTAAATATAATAGTAATAAAGAGGATAATTATTTATAATAAATATATGATAGTAGCTAATATATGCAACTATTTATATTAGATGTGATAACATAATTTATAAGCTAAAACTTTATTAAATTTTAATGAGAATGTAATTATAATTGATTGACATGTATATGCATGTGCTCATATAAGTTATTTAATGTTGGGACCTAAAATATATCTAGTAAAAGTTGAATAATCTTTATACGCGTTTGTATAAGGTTTATTAATAATAACTCCTAAAATATTAAACATATATGTATGAACAATATTAAATACTAATGTGTGTAACGGAATTGAGATAACAATTGACGTAAATTAATTGGTAGTGATAAAATGACATTGAGCATGGGTATAGGTGATATTGATACTTTGAATAAGTATAAATTGATTGATTGAAAGGTGTGATGAGTTGTATATAATTAAGTTACATGGTTTGATTCACTAATTGAACCATAAACCAAATTAAGGCTGTATATGTATCGAACAGTTATAAAGGTTAATGATTGGTATTGTTGGACTTTGAATAAGTATAATTTGAGCAATAAAATGGTGTGATAAGTTTGATATAAAAATGCATATATAATATTATCTGTTTATCGTTGTGTTGTTTGTGTACGTAAATCCGGGTATAGGGGTAGGCGTGGTATGTGTTGGTGATTATAGAAGTGTGTTTTTTAATTGCAGGATGGGCTCCAATTCGGTGGAGAGATATCCGTTTTACAGATGAGATGCTGCCAAATTTTTGGCAGAATTTTCTCGTAAAACGTGATATCGAGTAAAATAATAATATAATAGGATGCGATATATCCTTAAGTAATAGGAAGGGTTATTAATTGCTTGTATAGGAATCTAGAGTTAGGATTCTTAGAATCTAGTTTCATTTTCTTTTCTAATAAAACATTTATTCTCATATAGATGGGTTAGGTTGATTAGTTTAAGGAGATGCAAGTTCGGAGCTGTGGATTTGGCAAATTACAAGGATTCGTCAAAAATCTCTGTGAGTTAATATTATATTTATATTATGCTTATTTAATTGCATGCCATTATATTCATATTGTGTGTATTAGAATTGTGTGTTCTTTTTTCGTAATTGCATCTAAATTATTATTTTATGGAAATATTATTTATACTATTATATATATACATATCGAGTGAAATCTATGATGTGAAGATTGTGATTGTTGTGGTTATGATTAGGTTTGTGATTTGTTTGTGATTATGATTGTGAACGGTTGGAGGATAGTCGTAGGTGTCGTTAGGCTGTGTGCACACAGGAGTCAGGTATGTATACTAAGTTGGGGTTAAAGGATGGGGCTTGCTCGTGAGTTGCTCCGGGCGCTGATCCTATTTATTTTTAATATGATATATGCGGTGGCGTGCTAGTGAGTTGCTCCGGGCGACCGGAATTATTTAATTAAGATCTGGGGCTTGTTCGTGAGTTGTTCCGGGTGCTAGACGAATAATATTGGATTAAGTGAAATGTGTGGATTAAAAGAGCCTAAAAGGCTATATGGGGGAATTAGAGGTCCATTAGGCATTCTGCTTCAGTCCTCCATCCTTGTATGTTTGTTCGTTTGTGATATTTGTTGCATTGAAAACCATTTGGATGATGGAGATGTGTGAATGTTTATATATTATATTATATTATATTATATTATATTATATTATATTATATTATATTATATTATATTATATTATATTATATTATATTCTATTCTATTGTATTGTATTGTATTGTATTGTATTGTATTGTATTGTACTGTATTGTACTGTATTGTATTGTATTGTATTGCATGATTGTGTGAATTTAGGCTGTATAATATAGATATAATATTAATTCTCTCAGTGAGGTCTGACTCCCATTAGTTATATTTTTCAGGTTATTCCTCAGAGTCAGACAATTCTTTGATGGTTCGCCTTGCACTTTCTTCTTCTGCACGGTTTATTGTTTCATTAGGTATATTATAAACAATATAAATTCTAGTTACACCGCAGTTATAGAAGCCGGAAATATTTAAAGTATTACATTGGATTTATAATTATTTGTTGAGAATTATACATTTATTACTTATGAATAATGCTTATCGATTTTAATTACAGTTAGATATAGAATTTTAATAAGAATTTGGTTTAGATGATGTTTGTATTAGGCTTGCTATGGGTTTTGGTGGCTTTAAGCCTACTCATTCCCTAGCGCCGGTCCGACCCGGGTTTGGGTCGTGACGCTAAATTGACAGAATTTAAAGAAGTGGCTAAAATTGATAATTCACTGAAAGTTTTGGCTAAATAATACAGTTTTCTCTTTAATAAACAATGTCACTTGCTTTCCAGCCTATTCTCCTCCATCATTGTTTCCATTTTTCGAAAGTGTTTTGGTGTTTCGTGACTGTTTTCAAAATTTTAAAAGATTTCAAGTTCATTTATTTAATTTTCAAAAAAGTAGGTAATTCATTTCCTAAGAAAAAAATATTTTTTTTAAAAAAATTATAATCCTAATTATATAAGGTTTAAAAAACTAAACCTAATTGTATAGGATTATTTTTTCAGATTCATTTTTAATCATTGATTTTTTTTAAAAATAAAAAGAGGTATTTCATTAATAATAATAATAATCAATCAGTACAACTTGTAGTAGACCAAAAAAATCGTTTGTAATCAAGAAATACATATAGATTATAAAATAAAGATAGAATTTTCCTATAAAATTCTTCAATCGTGTTGACAGATCAATTATAGACAACTCTTTGATTGTGTTTGGCACATCGACAAGAAACTCAATCCACTCGGTAACCATATTGAGCCACAAATCGACTTTATTATCACATGACAAGTGTTTAAACGAGTCTGATATTCTGAACATAAGATTCAAACTTTCCTTCACTTTTATAGTGGAAGACAAATAAATTCTCATAAAGAGAGACGAATAAGCTTCCAATGAGAAAGACAAAAAAAAAAGAATAAACATAAAAAAATTAAAATAAATATATTTGGTGGTCTGTAATTTATTCACTAAAACTAAACTAAAATATAAATATAATAGTCTATCGTCGACTTTTGAATAGACGGCGGTGGCTTAACTATAAAACTTTAGAAGAAACAAAAGAAGAGAGAAAAGAGATAGCGGCAAGGATTTTTTTAATCATTGATTTTAAACAAAATACTTTATTATTTTCCGGATTATATTTGTTTTTGTGTTATTTTTAATGATAGGTTTAATTTATTATGTTCTATGTTAATTTTATGATAGGTTTAATTATTTTGTTTTTGTTAATTTAAATATTATATATATGAATAATTTAACATTTTATATATGAATTAATATTTATTTAATATTTTAATTTATATCAATTTTAATAAAAATAGTAATTTTGTATAAAATTTCATTTTAATAATATCTTATTTAAATATATATGAAAAATTAAAATTTAGAAATTACAGTACATTTTTAATATTTACACGTTTTCTAACATTTGGTATCTTATATTTGTTCCGTACTACCTTGCTAGCAGCAGAAACGATTATTAATGCTTGCTTTATGAAAAATATATAAATTTGATGAACAATAATCTTCTTTTCGTTTCCTTTTTTCTTTTACATTATATCCTAAGCTTAAACTCTTTGTCAAGCAGAAAGATATCAGTTTATTTTCTGATAACATATATAACTTACATGAAACTAAAATGATTTAATTTGATTTGGATCTCATATTCTTCATTGACATGCTTTTCATATAAATTCTTACATTAATTAACAAATAAAACTAAAGGTTTGTTTGATATAAAATTTTACGGAATTCATTTTCAAATCCATGGTTTATGTGTTTTGGTATAAATAAAAATTCATTTATTATATTATTTTTTTAAAACTTTAGAATTGACCATAACTAAATCAAATAAACACTTTTAAAAAATTCATTTGAAAATGAAATAAATTCCACACTAGAATTGAACCAAACAAATAGTAAAAGTTCATTGAATTCTCTTATTTCTGCTGCATTTTCACTCAGTTTCAGACTTCCAGAGAAAAAGATTTTACCCAATTACAAAGGCTGTTAGTTAATGTATGAAGTTATTACAAAGGCTGGCAGCAGATCCGTTATCAAGGACATTATGGCCATTAGGAGTGTTGTTTTATTTGTTTTTTTTTTTTTTTGATTGGAGCGTTATTTTATTTGCTAGAAATGCATTTAGGAACATCCCTTTCTTCTGTGGGAGCAATGCCTACATGATAAAAACAAATGAAATGAAGTTACTATTAGAGCTATCTATACAAATACAGTGGAACTTCTTATAATCAATATATGTAGTGCACCGAAAAAAAAATATATGTAGTGCACCAAAAAAATAATAATAATTAGAAATAGGTAAAATCATAAATTGTATCGAACTTTCATGAAATTATTAAATCTATCCTATATTTTAAATCATTACAAAACACTATATCAACTTTACAATTTATATCAAATTTATCCAACCAAAGAAAAATTCATGTGATTTTTGCACATCCAAGATATTAAATTGATTTTAGAACATAAGCCATACAGTGTTTTGTCTAGATCACATACATTTTTCTTTAGTTGAATATAGTTAATCATTTGGATATGTATAAATCACATATATTTTCTTTGATTGGATAGATTTGATACCAATTGCAAAGTTGATATAGTGTTTTGTAAGAATTTAAAGTATATGATAGATTTGATAATTTCACTAAAATTGATGATAAAATAGATGGTTTTGCCAAAATATATATTAATTCATAAATATGGTTAAGTTTAAAATAGTTTAATACTGATATATTCATACAAAAACTAAACATATAATTAAAAACATCAATATCAAATAGAACAAAATATACAATATTAAAAAAATTATTATATAACAATTTTTTAGCTTCTTTCTCTCTCTCTCTCTTGGTGCATGCTAGCTCTCGGCTAACCTAAACCAAATCTCAATGGGGAGGAGGAAGGGTAAGAAAGGAGCTTCAATCCACTTAGATAGACAAAATGAGGATATTCCTGAAGATAATCCATCACCGGAGGATTACGATGATCAGATTAAGGGTACTTTTGAGGTTTCTGAGCATGATTGTAAAGAGGAGAATAGATCTAAAATGAAGGGAAACCCTAGTTCTTGGTCTGACTTATTCAAGCTGAATAGAACAAAATCGGAAGATTGTAAACTCAATTTTGTTCAACCAAGAGTCACAAATGGTGTGAAAGTGGCTCGTATCAAGAATGAAAGCATTGATTGGGAAGCTCTTCGATGGCGACATGTTTTACTTGGCTGTGTCTTTGGAGCAACACCTTGCTTCTACAAGTTTGAGAACTTCATTAAGAAGCGATGGGGGAACCTTGGGCTGCTAAAGGTAAAAATGATAAAGCTGAACTTATTTGCATTTATGTTTGATTCAGAGGAGGCAAAGTTTCAAGATATGGCGGACACTCCTATTACTTTTGATAAGAAACCCCTAATTGTTCAGGAGTGGACTAGTCTTATGAATTTCGATATGGTAACCATCACAACAGTTCTTGTTTAGGTAAAACTCCCTTATTTGCCCTGGAAATTTTGGGGTTCAGATTCTCTAAGTAGTATTGGCAGCATTCTGGGCAAACCTCTTTATAGTGATAGATGCACAAATCAACGAAACAAACTCTCCTATGCATAGTCAATACATTACTTGTGGTATCAAATATAGAGGTTTAGATTTTATTTGGACTCTTATTTATGGTGCCAATACTTATCCAGACAGAACTAATATGTGGAATGAGTTGAGTAGTTTCAATGATAATAAACCTTGGTTGCTTCAAGGTGATTTTAATGCTATACTTGGTGATCATGAAAGAATTGGGAGGCTGTAGACATTGAAGTTTTGAATGCAGGTTCATGGAAGCGGCATGGGAGCCCAGTGATAAATACAGTCTAGTTTGGACCATGCACTCTGTTACCCAGTTTCTTATAGAAATGAGCTGAAGAAAATAAATAAAAATTATTTCAAATGTGCTAAATACTTTCAAAATATATTTTTGGCCTAATTTAGGGTACGAACAAGTGTTTAAATATTTGTCCGAACCTTAAATACAGCCTACATAAACCAGAAAATCATTTTGAGTCCAAAAGCCCACTAGGCCCAATAATAAACATCCGACCGAATGTTCAATGGTCCGCCGAATGTTCATTTTTGAATTTTATGGAATTATGGAAGCGTCTGCACGATTCGACAGAGGATAATGGGTAATGATCTGTCATGCCCCATCCACTCGGAAAACCAGATTCTCGATGTCGAGAAACCCTAATTTTTGAATGTTATAAAAAGAAAGCGATGCAACAGAGAAAAGGAGGGGGGTTCGCTCTAGTTGGATCGAAACGACTAGAGAGAAAAAATTTTTTTAGCAAAAACAATTTTATACAGTAACAGAATAACGATTTCTCAGAAAAGGATTCCTAAACCAGGCTCTGAGATTTTTAACGATTCAACAGCTCATTTTCTACCCGAAGTGGTAACTTAATTCAATTCTGAGGGCAACCAACCATTCACTGAATCCAGACTAAGCGCATTTTCATATTTATTTTCTTTTAGTTATATTATGTAATTCTTACATATTTCTCATATTAATTTTATTTTATTTTATTTTCTGACTGCATTTATGAGTCTTGTGTGAAGCCAGGAAGATGTAGGACCTCTCATATTCAAGTTTAGACCCCCTGCAACCCTCTTTCAAGATTTTATAGCGTCATTTTTTTTGATAGATTTTTTGTTGTCATTATAATTTCTTTTAACCATCCAAAATGGATCCTTAGAAGTCTGTATGAATTATCATTAAATAATATACTGAGTATCTGTAAGTAGGCATAAAAATACAGAGGAAGAAGCCTGGAGAAGATGAATTGCAGATCCGGCCGTATGATCAAAGATCCGGCCTGATCTTCTCAAACATCCGGCCGGATGGTCATGCTGCTCCCAGATGTCCCACCTGCTTGCTTAAATTTAAATGCTCTTTCGGTAGAATTTCCATAGGTCCAGCCGGACCTTCATAATGCAGAGATGGAAATAAAGGCTTTGAAGCAATAAATCAATTAAAGCTTCAAGGTCGGTCGGTTCGATCTCTCCGGGTTGAATCGATCGATCAGTATGATTTCTTTACGATTTTTTTTATATAAATCACCTGGATCTATTTGTAAATAATTAGTAGGACACTTAATTAATTAACCAGGTAATAAGTACAATAAAATGATAGAAGCTCATTTCATCTTTCCTTTCTTTAAGGGTTTATGTATATTCTCCTCATTTCAATATTTCGGGTAAATAATAAATGAATTAATGCGCAAATGTTAACCTCAAAAAAATGTGTAAAAAAATAATGTAGAAACTAATTATGGATTTTATGTCTGTAAATAAATAAGGATATAATCCACTCGGCTAACCACTATTAAAATAAATAGTAACCCACTAATACAGCCATCAGCACTCAATCAATCAGGGTTAAATATAATGGACTTAATGCAGAGCTAAAATTTGAATAGAAACAATATTAGGCGCGCCCATTCATTGCATTCTACTTTTCAGGTGATTTATCGCTTTATATTGTTTGTCTCTGGTTAGAAATAATGACCTCATTACTTAATTAAATGGGAAATTGCCCCAAGTATGGATGACTCATTCCGAACCCAGAAATCATCTGGTGTGATGACGAATGGGATTTTCCTAAAGGAATCTACCTATTTGTTAATTACTAGGTGATCTCAATGCAATTCGGGTGGTGACTCCATGATTTTTATAAAAATTAAAAATCCTTTTAGTGAGTAGGTCACCATTGCCATTGGACACTAACCGATGGGCAGCGGTAGCAAATAAACGCATTCCAGGCGCTTTGTCCACAACAATCTTCCAAGTAATGCCCATTGTGATAATGAAATTGATAGTAAGGAGTGTCTTTGTCAAGAAATGGCCCGGTATGCTGCTTAGGCTCAATGAGGCCTCTAGTGATTAATTGGCCAAACAAATCAAGAGCTGCACCTGTCCGAATCCCTTGGTATAGATCCCCCTTAGGAATTGCACTCCTTCTTGGCATGTCAGGTCGATAGTATCTTCCTGGCTCTCGCTCTTCTAACTTATCCCTGGCAATGATAACATTCATGGCTTCCCTCAATACTCCGCAGTGATCGGCATCATGCCCCAAGCAAACACAATACTTACAGTATTTCCAAGCATCTAGCCCCCATTATGGTGTCAAAGTATGAGGATCTGCTACCTCCGGGATA
>CANYLF011680329.1:0-11201 GCA_948193215.1 Bocquillonia castaneifolia | reverse complement strand
GCTAATGACATAATCCTTTTGTCTCACGATATCTTGATAGAATATAAGGCATGGACAAAGTCAACCTTATATCGCTCTATCTTTGATTTCTCGAAACCCAATTAGACTGACTAAACAAATGACATTGATCTCCATCAATTCGTTTGAGCATGGCCATGCATTTCCCAGTCTCAATTGTCGAGGGGCCTAGAGATATCTCTCTTATAATAAGAGGGACAAATTCCATCTTAGTCACTCATATCTCACTACATTATTCTTATTATGTTCAAGCATAACCTTTATAATCATCCGGTTAAAGACAACATTTGATTATGTCAAAACACAATATTCCTCATGTTGAGAACTATAGCGATCTCAGGTCTAAGGATTTAATGACATAACTACTAGAGATTAGCTTATGACTTTGATCCACGTATTAATCTCATGGCGGGTCTGTCCAATATTTATTCTCAATAAATACATATAAATTTGATTTGTATCTCATACACATATTCATCCTATGAATATCAATCAAATTTCATACTAATCTTAATTCATTGTTATTCCTATAACAATAACCGATTAGGGACATTTAGAATAATTAATAATATTATTCAAGAACATTATTATATAATAAACATGCAAATCATGATACTAATAAATTCTCATAAATAGTCAAAATACCATATCCACACAATAGGCCTAGGACACTATTACTAACATAAAAGAACAATGAAATCATTATCAGAGAATTTTTAAACAAACACACAGGGGTCTGAAGTAGTCTTCTTGTAGCCTTGCTCCCCTATCACGAACTCAAACTTCTTATAACACTGTCTCGGTGCCTGCTTTAAGCCATATAAGCTCTTATTAAGCTTACAAACGTAGTCCTCTTTTCCTTGTATGTTGAAACCCTATGGCTTCTCCATGTATATCTCTTCCTCCAAGTCACTGTGAAGGAAGGCAGTCTTCACATCCATTTGCTCGATCTCCAGATCGAGGCTTGCTGCTCACCCTAACATTGTTCTAATGGATGTGATCTTCACCACCAGTGAGAAAATCTCATCAAAGTCAATCCCTTTCCTTTGGCTAAACCCCTTGACAACTAATCTGGCTTTGAACCGTGGCTGGAGACTATATTTTTCATACTTGATCCTGAATACCCACTTATTTTTCAAAGCCCTCTTGCCTTTTGGCAACTTCACCAGCTCAAATGTTTTATTCTCATGTAAGAAATTCATCTCATCTTGCATGGCTTCAATATACTTCTTACAATGTTCATCATCCATAACTTCTTCAAAGCTTTTTGGTTCTCCCCTGTCAATCAATAACACATACTCTTCTGCAAGATATCTTGTAGAGGGTTGTCTGACTCTATTAAATCTCCAAGAAATTGGAGAACCTAATGGAGCTGGTGGTTGATCATGAACAACTTCTTCATCAGAGTCATCTGATGGCATTTTAAAGGGAGCAATTGGATCACCTGCCTCAGGTTGATTATCAAGAGCTTCATCTTCAACTACTCTCAGCACCGTCATTAAAGGAACCAGCTCTACATTTGTTGAACCACCATTGGATTCAAAAGCATTTTTCTGAACCTTTTTAATGTCTCTAATGGCCTAATCCTCAACAAACACCGTATCACGGCTTCTAACAAGCCTCTTCTGAACTGGATCATAAAATCTATAGCCAAGCTGATCTTGACCATAGCCAACAAACACACACTGTCGTGTCTTAACATCAAGCTTTGGATCTTTCATCCTTTGGCACATGCATAAAGGCCTTACAACCAAACACCTACAGATGATCATAGGAAACATCCTTTCCCAACCACACTCTCTCTGGAGTATCATACTGTAGAGGGACACAAGGTGAAAGGTTTAATACATGAGCAACTGCTAGTATAGCTTCACCCCCAAACATCTTTGGCAACTTTGCATGTAAGAGTATACATCTAACTCTCTCCATCAAAGTCCTGTTCACCCTCTCAGCCAAACCATTCAACTGTGGCGTCTTCGGTGGTGTCATTTGATGTTGAATATCATGCTCCTTACAGTAAGCATGAAATGGTTCTGTGTACTCTCCACCATTGTCAGTGCGAATGCACTTCAACTTCTTGTCGATCTACCTCTCCACCAGAGATAAAAACTATTTAAATACTTCTAACACCTATTCTTTAGTCTTCAGAAGATATACCCATATCTTCCGGGAATGATCATCAATGAAAGTCACAAAGTATTGAGCACCACTAAGTGACTTTGGCATTGGTCCAAACAAGTCTGAATGTATTACATCCAATACATTCTTCATTCTAGATGGAGGAGAACTCTTGAAAGCAACTCTATTTTGCTTTCCTGCCAGATAATCAGCACACCTCTTCAACTGGACCTGATTCAATTCAGGCAACACATTCTTCTTGGCTAAACAGGTTAGACTTTTCTCACTCATATGACCTAACCGCTTGTGCCACAACTCAAGTGTACTGTCATTCTTCATTGTGTTCACAACATTCTGGGAGAGCTTTGCATGCATCATGTATAGTTTTGAGTATTTTTTCCCTCTGGCCACCACCAACGATCCTTTGGTGAGCTTCCACTGGCCGTTGTAGAATGTATTACAGTAACCTTCATCATCCAGGCTCCCGGCTGAAATCAAGTTCAAGCGCATATCTAGATTATTCCTGACGTCCTTCAGGACTAACCGCGTACCATTCTCTACCTCCAAATAAACATCTCCTTTCCCTGCAACTTTTGAAGAATCTTCATTTCCCATTCTGACAACACCAAAATTCCCTGGTGTGTAAGAAGAGAAGAATTCCCTTTGAGATGTCACGTGAATGCTAGCTCCACTGTCAACTACCCAACTAGTCTCTTGGGTTGCAAGGTTGACACTGTCTTTTCATAGATGATGTGGAACTCCTCAGCAGGATTGGTCTGTTCATCATCACTGCTATCATATTAAGTCTTTTCCTTACCTTTATTCTTCTTCTGATCGTTTTTGAACTTTCGACAGAACTTCTTTATATGACCCTTCTATTTGCAGTGATGGCACTCAACATTTGCATATTTATTGACTTTCCTCTGCTTTTGTCCCTAGACTTTGAACATCTGGTCTGACTCCTCCCCCTGGATTCTGCAATAAGAACATCCTACTGCGATGAAGTGGATCCTTGTGCTCTTCTTCTCATTTCTTCATTCAGGACTCCACTTTTTACAATTGGCATACTTACTACACCATTTGATGCAGAATTGGTGATTAAAATTTTTAAAGTCTCACAAGAGTCTGGTTGAGATGCCAGCACCAAAAGAGCGAGTACTTCATTGTCAAAATTAATGCCCATCCTTGATAGTTGCTCCATGATACCCTGCATATCATTTAAATAATTTGCCATCAACGTACCCTCTCGGTACTTCATCTAGAGTAGCTTCGTCAGATAAAACAATTTGTTGTTATCGGTCTTAGAGGCGTACAGCTTCTCTAACTTGTTCCACAGTGTCTGTGCATGAATCTCATTACAAATGTGATTGTACACATTGTCTTCGACAAACTGTCGAATGAAGCCACAAACTTGCCCATGCTCAAATTCCCATTCCTTGTCTGTCTTGCCCTCTGGTTTAGTCATACTAAACACTGGTAGATGCATTTTCGTCACAACCAGGAGACCCTTCATCTTGCTTCTCCATATGTGGTAATTCATGCCATTTAAATTAATCATTTTGCTCGTCTTAACCTCCATGGTCACGACTAAGATTTAATAAGATAAATAATAATCTAACTTATTTTCTGATGTGAAGGTTCCACTTTAGTGGCAACCACAGAGCATACGATAAGTAGATATTAATACCCCTAATAAAGCTCTGATACCAGTTATTGTGAAAAATAGTACTGGCTAATATTTCCCTTGGCGCAGTGAAAGGGCGGACCGATAGAAAAGGCAGATATAAAAATAAATTAAACATGAGCAAAATAAATAAAATAAATAATTTAAAATGATACTAGAAAATTTAATATGGTTCACCCTTAATTTTTAGGCTACATCCATAGGACAAACTCTGAAATTTTTTCCACTAATAAAATAATTAGCAGGCTTATAAGAGTGACTTCTCTAAAAAAATACTAGAGGCATAACCCCGAGATTATCCCAAAATAATGACACCCAAGTGTTTCCCAATCACCCCAGTTAACCTCACTATTTTGTCACTCCCCAAAATTTCACCAAAGCAAAATTGCTATGGCTCACTACACTAAAACACTTCTCTACACCGTGAGTTGTTTGTTATTCTTTTTTTTTTTTTACAATGCAAATGGGGGTGCCTATTTATAGGCAAAAATTTGACCAACTTGTCAACTACAAAATTCGGTGCCTACAACTCAAGCCGCAATTGTTGACTTTTCAACTTCTTTTTTTAAAATTTTTGGGTCCCACCATTGAGAGGGACACCACCACTACCAACAAAGACAACAATTTTTTCCATATTCAGGAAATGAACATTGTACGGAAGTTAATCCTTTTTATAGTAAAGCTATATGAATTGAATTTTAGACTCTTATCGACAATAATTTTATACACAAATAAGTTTAGTCATCCTCCGCACATGTAATTAACTTTTTTGCTAATGATTAAGAAGACATAAGACATGTATAGACACTTAAATTATCACTGATTTATCATTTTGACACCACAACTTTTCAATGTCTTAAAGACTCTAAACTATGCATTTTAATAATTTTAGACAACTAAATTATGCATTTTAGCAATTTTGGACACTTATTTACTAATATGTAAGTTCATGTATAAACAAACAATATGGTGTCTGTGAGAAATAATAAATATATTTAAAGTGTTCAAATGACAATAACATGTTAGTTCACGTGTTCATATTTTTAAAATGCATAGTTTATGTATCTTTAAGATAAATTAAAAAGTAAAGATGTTAAAGTGGCAAATCAATGATAATTTAAGTGTCTAAAAATAGGTTTGGTCTAGTGACGGAGCCAGGATTATTAAATAGAGGGGGCCAAAACTATGTTGTGGAAAAATGACTTCCCAAAAACCCCTTATTCTCAATCGTTGTTTGTTGTGCTTTTTCTTAGCAAAGTGGTTGTAGAGGTTTTGAAATTGCTTAAATGGCCAAAACCTAAAAAGAGAGTGAGGTATTATTAGAGAAATATGGACTGTAATTTTGGGCTTTCAATTTAAAAATAAATGGATAATATTATATTCTTTACTTACGCTTATCATAATGGGCTAAATCCATGATTTAAGATTAAAATTTAAATATCATCTTTCTCTCTTTCAAAACCTCCCTCCTCTCTCTTCAAACCAGTCCATAGTTTTCCCTACTAAGGGATGGTTTTTGGCCATCCTAGGCTGACAACCAAACTTCCTCTCCTCCTTTTTAAGTTTTTTCAGTATTAATAAGTGGTTTGTTCATAGTCTTAGGCCTAGTTTAGCATTGCATATGGAAACAACTTATAGTTGTGCACATAATCCAATGCACCAAAAAGTAGCTTATTGAAAAAGCTTCATTTCTTAGCTTTTTAAATAATATACTTTTAAAGCTTGGATTATGTGCACATTAAGAAAAAGCTATAACAAACATTTTTTAACTTTTTGTAAAATCTATTGGTCATCAAAGCTTTGGTGTGGATCTGTTGGATCTCTACAGGAGAAAGTTTGAAGGCTGTGCAATGCTTGAGACTGGAAATAATGGTAGAAGTCCGGAGTTATAAGAGCGGCTTACCCTATGCCCAGAATGATCTCCAATTGGCCGATCTTTTGAAGGTTTGACACCTATTCTTTCCACCTTATGCAGACTGTTCGATAATTCCCATGTCCGATGTGTCTTGTTATGACACCTCTAGTGCCCTCCCACCAATATGATTGGTGGTTTATTTTTATCGATCAATTTTTTGTTATTATTTTTGGATCCTCAAGCTTAATGCATGTTTGTTTGGAGTACATGTTTTCTGATATTTATTGTATTTAGTCCAAAATATGTACACCTTCTTTAATGAAATCCACATTTTCATGTTAAAAAAAAGATTAAAATTTAAATGTAAATTAAGGGGCCAAATTAACACACACATATCAATTTTTTTTATATATCCTATGGTATTATTTTGGAAGGAGAAGGGGCCATGGCCCTCTCTTGCCCCCTCTCTCCCTCAGTGGTTTGGCCATTAAAGAATGTGCTAAGAATATATTTAGAATATAATATTTCTCATCTATGTTCGGGGTAGAACTGAATGGAACAGAGTGGGTGGTCACTTGCCTATCGCCTCTCTTTCAAAGTCTTTTTCTCCTTTAGCCTAGGGTTTACTTAGGGCTGTGCAAACTGCGGTTCTGTTTCCAAATCAGTCAAACAGCGTGGCTTGATGGTCGTTCGGTGGTGAAACGAAACCAAACCGTAATTACATACAAACTGAAGTCGAACCAAATCAAATTAATTATTTATTTCAGTTCGGTTCGGTTCGTCGGTTTAATATTTTATTTTTTAAAATATTTTTATAAATAATTATTATGCTTTTTTATACATATTTATTAAAAAAATTAATAAGAATATATGTACATAAATAATATATATAGATATATGTATAATAAATATGAAAAAAAAAATATATATATATATATAACATATGAAATGTATAAAACATAAAATAATAAAAAAATTGAAATGTGATTTTCGGTTCGGTTTGGTTTTTCAAACCCTCAAATCGAACCACTAATCGAAAACCGTAATTTCTGAATTCCTCCAATCAAATCGCACAGTCGAACCTAATTGACCAAATCACAATGTAAAAATTAATTCGATTTGGTTCAAAAGTGCGATTCGATTCATTTTTGCACAACCCTAGGTTTACTGCTGCTCATCATTCAACCACCTTTTTGTTTAATATCTCACAACTCTTCACATCTTCCTGCCCCTCTTGTCATAAATTTCTAATTGAGTCACCTCCTATAACAACTAGCATATTATACTCTATCCTTAAATGTATATATACACTGGATGTTAAGAATTTTTCTTATTTTATTTGGGTATTTGTTATTTTCTTTTCTTGTCCAAATGTAAATCACTCATAATATACATCATACCTTAACTGCTAATACACTTTAATGAAGGTAAGACCAACAAATAGAGTAAATGAAGTTTATAAAATTTTGTGAAATTTATTTATATTTAAAATTTTTGAGTTTGGAACGAATGAATATGGTTGCTACAATTCTACGAGCTCTGTTTTATAAATTTGTTTATTACAGAAAAAATTGCATTATAAGTTAAAAGATTTCTCCCTCCACTTAGAAAAAAGTTCAAAAGGTATGCTCGTGGTTTAGTAATTTTTCAATTTTTAATATGTGATTTTTTCATGATAAAGACAAATTATTGCATATCATAAGATTTTTCAACTTGTTATATTCAATAACTAGCTATGTGCCCGCACGATGCACGGGTATATATTTTAATTTGTTTATATGTAATTAGTTGATAGATATTTATAAAAAAAATAAATAGTTGAATGATATGAATTAAAATTAAAGTGATAAAGGAAGTATTATATTTTATATAAAAAATTATAATCACATATTATAGTGATATTAATTTTGTATATCTAAAAAATAGATGTCATAAATTAATAAAGATTGTATCACCAATTTGAATATAAATTACTTAAACTTTAATTAATTTTATATATCATATGATTATGAAAAATGATTATACTTTTTAATCGAATATATAATCAAATAAATCAATATTTCATAAAATTCTTCATACTTTATATTTAAAAAAATAATAAAAATATAACTATAAAATGAGTGATAAAACTATTAATTTAAAGAAGAAATTTTTATTTTGTTGTTTTGTTATATCTTTATTATAATATAATATTTCACTAAAAAAATAAAATTAACATGAGAAAAATCTAATTGATTTTTGATAGATCATAAATGAAGTAATATCTTAATAGAAACAAACTAATATATAGTAAATTTTAATATTTTTATACGAATATTTTTAAGATTATAAAATATATTTTACAGATAAATATTCTAAGAATTTTTTTGAAAATATTTTATGAATTATTTAATTTTTAAATGAATATTATAAAAAATATATTTGAATTACAAAAGCATGGTTTAACAAAAATATTAGAAAGAATATTAACATTAATTAATTGAAGATAGTAGGTTTGCATTTTTTTTTTATTAGTATACATAAAAAATGCAAAATATATTTGAATTACAAAAATGTAGTTTAAATAAAATATTAGAAATAATATTTATATTAATAATTTAAAGATAGTAGATTAAAGATATTCGATTTACACATTTAATTAATTTACTGTATAAAAATAATATTACTTCAAAAAGTAAAAAAAAATATAAAATTAATTAAGTGGGGATTAAAATAAAACAAATATAAATGAATTTAAAATAATAAATTTATATATGTAATCATAAATAATGTTTTAAATATTATATAAAAGTAATCTGTTCTTAAAATAAAATTTACCAAAATACAAAAGTATAGTTAAATAAAGTATGAGAGAGAATATCCATATTATTTAATTAAAGATAGTGATATTACATTTGGACATTTTATTAGTTTACTATATAAACTTCAAAAAGTAAAAAAATATAAAATTAATTAAATGAAGGGTTAAAAATAATACTGTAGAAACCAAGAGGGGGGTGAATTGGTGCGGAATTAGAAATTAAAAAATGATACAAGAATGGATTAGGGAAGAAAAGAAGAACACACAAGATTTATAGTGGTTCGAACCCAACTTATCTTACATCCACTCTCCTAGATACACAATTTGGGGATCCACTTTCCACCAAGGATAACAAGGAGATTTACAAGGCTATCTCCAACCTTTACAATGAGTTTTACCTAAGGCTAACTCACAAACCCTAGTGTTTCCAAGAGGCTAACACTAAACTTTTACAATGAAGATTTCAATAGGCTATCTTCAACCTTTACAAAGAGAATTCTAAGGCTTTCTCCAAACCTAACCCTAGTGTTTCCCCAACTCACAAAGAATTGACACTAGTACATGGATAACTAACTCACTCAACCCAAGCAACAAATGCTCTAGAGTTCTAGCTACCCATAACTAACCAACCAAACAAGGTTACAAATGATTGAGAAAAAACTTTACAATAGTTTGGCTATCAAAGAATTAATGGTCTTTCTTAAAGAACATTTATGATGGGTATTTATAGCCGAAATACCCAAAACTAGCTGTTAGAAACAACCTCAAGTGTGTCTCTAACGCCTAGTTGCTTTTTCAACAAAAGCACTGAAAACTGTCAGGTCGCGGGCACGGCTTGATGGTCACGGGAGCGATCTGTCCAACGGCAAGTTTTCTTAGAGACTCCCTTGAATACCGCGGGTACGACATCTATAATCGCGGGCGCGAGATCACTGGGCAGAGGATGACTTTGAGAGCTGCTCTCTGTTTGATCAAATCGCAAGTGCGATATCTTTAATCCCGGGCATGAAATCACTGGGCAGAAGATGCTTTGAGAGCGGCTAAATTGTCTTGTAGGAGCGACTTCTTCTTTTGATCAAACCGCTTGAAAATTAGTGAATCGCGGTTATGAAGAAAGAAGATGCTTATGAGGAGCGGCTTACCTGCCTTGAGGAGTGCTTCTTCTTGATCAAACCGTGAGTCGATTAGTCCGGTGCGTTGCGAAGAAGACTCCTTTTTGTGGAGCAGCTAGATGCCTTGATGAGCGGTTCTCTGTTGATCAAACCGCATCTGCGAAAGAAGATACCTTATCAGAGAGAGCGGCTTGATTGCTTTTAGAGCGGCTTCTTCTTTGCTAGCGGGCGATTTTAGTGATGTCATTGAGTAGCGGCTTGATTTCATTTGAGGAGCGGCTTCATTCTGATAAAATCATGGGGGCGATTTAGTCCATCGCGGGCGCGACTTTGAACCTTCAGAAAGGGGCTCTCTGTTTCTCAAATCGCGGGTGCGACTTGGTATGTCACGGGTGCGAATCTATTTGTGCAGAACCCTTCAAAGTTCTCACAAAAAAGTCTAGGATCGATTTCCGTTTCGCGGGCGAACTATGTCGCTGGTCGCGGGGGCGATCTCCTCATTTTGGGCTCGATATATAGCCGCGGGTGCGACTCCCTTTGTCGCGGGCGCGGTTTGCAGGAGCCATTCAAAAACTAGCTTGTTTGAAAACCTACACACTTAGAAACTTTGTTAGACAAAGATAAAGGGTTGTTAAACTCAAAATAAGATGGATTGATGCCACAAAAGCCAACAATCTCTCCCTTTTTGAGTTTGACAACCAAAAAATAAAAATCATTTTCTAAGATCAAGAACTTAAAAAACAAAGGAGTTAAGTGTGTGGGTTGATGGAATTGCTCCCCCTCAACTAATGCCGGGTTTTTGAAAAACATAAAACAAAGGTGGTTTTTGAAAAACATAAACAATGAGATTTCTCCCCCTTTATCAACTCAAAAAGCACAAATGAGAGCAAGAAAAAAAAAGAACTCATTCAATCATCATTAAAAGGATGCAAAAGAAAATACATTATGCATAAGATGATGATGATGAGAAATATGAAAGGCAAATGCTTAGCTTGAGTAGATCAAAAGTTTTGCAAAAAGCATTTTACTCCTCCTCGACTTGACTTCCCCCTTTTTTGAAGAGTCTTGTTGCCTTTCCCAAATTGTACTTGAGCATCCACAAATGTATTTGAACTTGTTCCATGATCCTTAGGAATGCCAAAAGTACCTACAAAAAAAATTATTTGTTCTTTGATACCCAAATGTACTTGGGTCATTGGGGGTTAGTCATAGAATAATCCATTGAAGTAAATTTCAAATGGATTTTTCTTACAAAGCATTAAAAATCTTTGTGTCCATACCTCATACAATAATGACATTGAACTTTAGAGGTATTCACAATTCTTACAAGAGCTTTGCAAGGGGCCATGCATACATTCATATTATGAGCACAAGAAGAATTACAAGCATGTTTATGTGATTTGTGTGCCCATGTATGAGTGTACATGAATGCCTGCTTATGATTGACTTTAGATGCTCTTGAAGCATGAGCTTTAGAGCTATTAAGCTTAGGCTTGTCAATCATATGATGCTTAGGCTTTGGTCTTTGGACTTTAGCCTTTTTATCCTTGGAGCAAAGAGCTTTAGGATTAGCATCGAGAGAAATATAAGAATGAGATGTGGAGCATACCTCTT
>CANYLF011680325.1:0-14747 GCA_948193215.1 Bocquillonia castaneifolia | reverse complement strand
AAAGAAAATGCAAATAGAGAAAAGAAAGAGAAAGAAGAAAATGAAGATGATTAGGGTTCAACAAAAATCCAAGGCAAGGGAACAATCAATGGGGAATTAATGGCAAGATCAATTTGAAAGTAAATGAGGGGAAGAGCAACTACAGTGGAGAAGGACATGAAGAGGGAGTGGGGGTTTAAAAAAGAAAATAGGGGACCAAATTACCATTTTGGTCCCCAAAAATTCAAATCCTGTGAATTGGCCTAGAACTTAAGAAGTTTCTGATAAACTGGTCCAAATCAAGTTTTAAATTGCTGCAATCAAGCCCGTACATCAAATTAAATGTGCCAGACATCTCAGAGAAATTTCAGACAACTCTATAATCAGCCAAAACATTTTTTCAGGAGGTGGCAAGACCTCAAATAATTTTTTCAAAACTCCCCAGGGACAATTTCAGAAAATTCAAATGATAGCATCTCAAAAAATTCTTAAATAAAGTGATGAACGAGTCATCACCAATAAAATTGACAAAAATTCAAACGAATGATAGAAGAGTCATCATCAACAAATTGACAACAATTCAATTCCAAAAATTGCTAATGACTAATATGTCAACACTAGCAAAATTACTACAAATTAGCGAAGTAACGCTCGTCGATAGCAAGTCCCTTATAGAAACTTTCAAAAAATATAATAGACAAGTCAACATCAAAAAAATTGCTATGGATTGACAGTGAGTCACCCACGACAAAATCCTTCAGAATTTTAGTCTAACAGAACCAGCAAGGGTCCTAGGCTTTCCATGGAAACCAGCTACCTCTAGTACTTCGATGATGACTATTGACCGCCCAAGCAGTATCCTTTTCCTGTATCCTTTTATTTGTTTGTTTATGTTTGTTTGCTTTGCTTTGTCATTCATTTATTCATTTAATTGCATGACATTACTAAACTCTGACAAAGCGAGGGCAACTGTAGACACTTGATTTTTGGATGCAGGTACGTAGAAGCAGCACGGGAGCCCAGTGATGAATATGGTCTAGTTTGGACTACTCCATTACCCAGTTTCTCATAGAAATGAGTCGAAGGGTTGAAAATGATTTTAAAATGTTTTCAAAAAAAAAGAGCCGAACCTTCATAACTCTCATTGAGCCCACATTTCACAGAAGCACATTTAAAGCCCAAAAGGACCAACTGAACCTTTGGTGATCATTCGAGCAAATGTTCATTAAAGGTTCAACCGGATGGTCACTTTGACATGACAAGTTATAGGGTAGGAGGCATACCTATAATCTACACCGGCCTATACCTATGCTATAACTTGAAAAAGTTACTGAGAAAGATTCATTTTTCTCCTATAAATACCCTGAGTTTTTACACTATTAGGGGGAACAAAAAGAGAGGATGGTCAAAGAGAGGAAGAGAAAAATAGAGAGATTTTTAGAAAGAACAACAGAGAGTAACACACACACACACACACCCATTTTTAAAGCTCAGTTTCTCGGGGAAACTTATTTCCTAGTTCTTTGGGATTCCGAATGAGGAAACTACATCAATCCAGAAGCTCAATCTTTACCCAAAAGTGGTAACATACCTCTATTTTGAGGGTAACCAACCATCGACGAAGCATTCATACATCAGAATAAGCATATTCTTCCATTTATTTGTTTCTACTTAGTTTATTATAACTTTTCATATTTCATATACTAGTTTTATTTTATATTTTGGTTGCACGTATGAGTTCCACAAGGAGCCAAGAGGTTGTAGAACCAATCGGATTAAAGTTTAAGGCTTTGTTGCCCAAGCTTTAACCCTAGACAATATCTTAACTCCAAAGCTTGGGCTACTATTATAAGTCATTTCTACAACATAGAATGGACCTAGAGGAGTACTTTAAGACTTTATTTGTCGTATTAAATTGTTATTCATAAGAATTTGTAATAAGATAGGGGAAGACACATTCCAAGCCAAAGTTACAGGTCCGGCCGAACCATTGACGGTCCGGCCAAACCATTGATTGTTCGGCCAAATCATTAGAAGGTCCGGCCGGATGTTCATGGTCCAACCGGATGTGTCCCACCTGCTTTGATTATTTTAAAAACTTGGGCCTATCCTAATTAAAGATCCGACCAAACCTATGCCAAAGATCCACCGAACCATCACGTCTTGGGGGAAGATATGAGAAATAACTATTGAGGATCGACAGGTTTGAAGCTTCAAGGCTGACTGGTGAATCCTCTCAGGGATAAATCAGTAAATCGGTAAGGTTTTCTTATTATTTTATGTAAATCACGTAGAACTAATTATTGAATAACCAAATTGGACATTTTAATAAACAAACTCGGTAATCAGTAGACTAAAAATGGTAGAAAATCATTTCACCTTTCCTTTCTTTAAGGGTGTATGTATATTCCTGCCTTTCATTATTTTGAGTAATAAATTAGTTAATTAATGTTCAGATGTTAATATGCAAAACAATGTAAAATGAGCTAGAAACTATTTGTGGATGTTTTGCATGTAAATAAATAAGGAAATAATCCACTTGGCTAATTATTATCAAAATAAGTAGCAACCCACCAATGCAGCAAACAGCACTCAATCAATCAGGGTAATTATATCAGATCTAATGCAGAAGTAAAACTGATTAGAAATAATATTAGTCGTGATCATTCATTGCATATTACTTTTCAGCTGATTTATCGCTTTATATTGTTTGTCTTTTGTAGGAAATAATGACTTTATTACTTAATTAAATGAGAAATTGCCCTAAGAATGGATGACTTATTCTGAACTAAGAAATCATCTAGAGTGATGATGAATGGGTATTCCTGAGGGCAAATAGGGCAAAACATCACAACATGCAAAACATCATTATCCTGGGTCCTAAAGCACTGGGTTAAGTCCAACACATCACACACAAACACAAGGACACATATGCATGCATAACAGAGATGTCCAAACAAAGCGAGAACATTTGGCTGAACCTTCAAACATCCGGCCAGATGTTCACGAAGGTCCAGCCGAATCTGAAATTGACAAATAGACCTAAAATTTCACCAAAACGTGGTGCCAGCAAACAAGGCACAAAGAAATCACTGGGCAATGGAGTACCAACCTCTCTTGAAGCATAGCAACCAATTTGAGCCCCCAAGTTTGTCAATGGCTTAATCTCCACCCCTCTCTCTAAATCGCAAGCATCGGGTAGCAGAGCCCCAAACAATTTTTTCAAAACTCACAGGAGCAATTTTTCAGAAAACTTGAACAGCAACAAGTCATTTACCAAAAGCTCTAAACAAGGAATGGGCAAATCATCACTGAGTAAAAATTAATAGGTCTTCCAAACAACGGACAGATGGATCGCCATCGGTAGAGTGACAGCAAGTCACTTCTGAAAATTTCTATTTGACAAGCTGGTCATCACCAGCAAAATATAGAAATTTGACAGTCTAATCAATAGCAAGTCACTTTCAAAAAATGATAGATGAGTCAACCTCAACAAAATTACAACAAAATCGACAGCAAATCATCCTTGAAAAAAAATTCATCTGAGAACTAGAAGCTCCAACAGCATCCTAGAATTTATTAAAACTTCTTAGGATTCCAGTGTCCAAGGTTCCTAGTCTAATAGACCCAGGCATGTCTTAGGCTTTCTGGGAGATCCCCAATGTCCAACTAGTTTGCCAGAGACCTAGATTCCTAGACTAGCAGACCCAGACGCGTCTTAGGCTTTTCGGGTTTGACCCGACGTCTTCCTAAGTTACCAGTGACTTAGGTTTCTTATCTAGACCGACTGTAAAGTGTCCTAGACTCATCCAAGGATAGGCTACCTCCGACTTTTCGGTGACGACTATCGACCTCCCGGGCAGTATCCTTTTCTATATCCTGTCATTTATTTGTTTATGTTTGTTTAATTTGCTTTATTGTTCATTTATTCATTTAATTACTAAAATCCATCAAAGCAGGGGCAACTATAGACACCTGATTTTTGGATGCAGGTGTGTAGAAGCGGTGTGGGAGTCCAGTGATGAATACGGTCTAAACGTGGGTCATTCTGTCACCCAGTTTCTCATAGAAATGAGCTGAAGGGTTGAAAATGATTTTAAAGTGTTTTTAAATAAATTTTTGGCCTATTAATTATTCGGTTGGATGTCCAATGATCCGGTCTAACCTTCATTATACCCACCTGTCCCATATTTTAGAAAAGTCAATTTTAGGCCCTAAAGGCCGAACTATCCCATCAATGATCATTCGGCCGGATGTTCACCAATGTTTTAGTAGTATGTTTTCTTTGACATGACAGGTTATGGGGTAAGATGCATGAATCCAAGGTGCACTCGAGACCTATAACCTACACCGGCCTACACCCATACTGCAACTTGAACAAGTTACTAAAAAAGATTTGATTTTCTCCTATAAATAAAGTAAGTTTTTACACTATCAAGGGCTCCTTTTTCACATAGAGGGATAGAGAGAAAAATACTGGAGAGGAAAAGAAAACGAGAGCATACACACACTCATTTTTCAAAACTCAATTTCTTTGTGAAACTCATTTCACAGTTCTTTAGGTCTCCGAATGAGGAGACTGTCAAATTTAGAAGCTCATTCTCTACCTAAAAGTGGTAACTTACCTCTATTCTAAGGGCAACCAACCATCCATAAAGCATCCATACACCCAGAATAAGCATATTCTTACATTTATCTATTATTGATTAACTTTCCATATTCCATATACTAATTTTGTTTTACATTCTGATTACATATACAAGTCCTACGTGAAGCCAGGAGAATGTAGAACCAACTTGATTCAAGTTTGGAGCTCCGTAGTCCAAGCTCCAAACTTGAACAACGTCTTGACTTGAAGACTTGGGCTACTGTTATGAGTCACCCCCATAGCCTAGAATAAACCCATAGGAATAATTTAAGGCTTTAATTGTTATAAGTATTGGTTATTCGTAAGAAATTGTAATAATACAGGAGAAGTTATATTCAAAGCTTAACTTACAGGTCCGACTGAATGTTCAAACATTCGAACTGATGTCCATGAGGTCCGGTCGTTCGTTCATGTCCCAAACGGATGTCCCACATGCTTTGATTATTCTCAAGACTTAGGCCTGGCCTAAACCAAACATATGGTCAAACCTCCAGCCAAAGGTCCGGCCGGACCTTTACGATTGCAGGGAGAAGTGGATGAAATAATACCATGGATCGATTGATTCAAAGCTTCAAGGTCGACTAATAAGTCCTCTCCGGGATAAATCTGTCGATCAATAAGGTTCTCTTGTTATTTTCATGTAAATCACCTAGATTTAACTGTAAATAATTAATCGGACATATAATCAATGAACTCGATAAATAGTAGAATAAAAATGGTAGAAAATCATTTCACCTTTCCTTTCTTTAAGGGTGTATGTATATTCCTGCCATCCTAATATTTTGGGTAAATAATAAATTAATGTGCAAATATTAACTCATAAATATGTGTAAAATATAATAGAAACTGAATGTGGATGCTATACATGTAAATGAATAAGGTAATAATCCATTCGACTAATTCATGCTAAAATAAGTAGCAACCCACCAATGCAACCATTAGCACTCAATCAATCAGGGTTAACTACAGTGGACCTAATGCTGGACTAAAATAGATTAGAAACAATATTAGGCGTGCCCATTCATTGCATCCTACTTTCCAAGTGATTTATCGCTTTATATTATTTGTCTCTAGTAGGAAATAATGCCCTTATTACTTAATTAAATGGGAAATTGGCCCAAGAATGGATGACGCATTCCGAACCTAGAAATCATCTAGTGTAATGATGAATGGGGATTCCTGAGGTATCTATCTATTTGTTAATCACTAGGTATCCCGATGCAATTCGGGTGGCGACTCCATAACTATTTTCATAAAATTCTAAAAATCCATTTAGTGAGTTTGTCGTCATTGCCATTGGACACCAACCGACAGGCAGGTCCCAGGCGCTCTGTCCATAAGGCTAAAGACTATAGGTACACAAAATGAATTGAATTGAATCTAGATTTTAATAGCATCCTTAAAAGTATACAAACTTGAAAGTAATAATAATTTGTTTAAAAAACAAAGATATCCAATTTCGTCTCTTGCAGAGAATAATTGAAGTCATTTGAATTTATTTTCGTATTTGATTTCATCGTCCTTGCATTGAATCTAAAAAACTCATGCGCTTTAGAAGAATAAATTTAGCAATTATAATATTTAAAATTATTAAAATCAATATTCGTTTGCATCTTCCTTGTAACGAATAAACAAAGGCATTTGAATTTATTTTCATATTCGATTGCAGCATCCCTGTATCTAATTGTAAAAATTGCTCTTCGAAATTGTTGCCTAATAGAGTATGAGAGGCAATAACTGCAATTTCACTCTTTTTCAAGCAGCTCACAGAATCATCATTGAAGGAAGATGACTTGAGGATAATGGATCAATACATTCTAATTATCTTGTGCAATCTTAAGAAAATCTCCCTCCCTCCCCCCCCCCCCCCCCCCCCCAGTTTCTTTGATTCAATGGAACATCTTTCGATGCACTTAGCTTATGAAGCTTTAATTGAAGGTCTTGTGCATTACCGTTGGATGTATCCCCCTGAAAGGCAAACTTTTGATTTTTATAACAATTCTAAATAATTAATTATATGTATTTAAACAATTCTAACTAATTAATTATATGTATTTAGATACTTGAGGATGCTAAAGAACAAAATAATGAATAAAGCATAAGTGGAAGGTACCATATCCATTAGATACTTAATGGATTAAGTAGCAAAATTTGAATCATTCTATTTTAAAGAGGGAGATTCGACTTTTGAACAAAAAGAAAAGCGAAATGAGGTGCAGGTGGATGATGATCTCCTTAATGAAATGTTTAAAATATTCAACCCTCCCGGTAAACCAATTGGTGCTGAGGGAAATCGGTACTTGGGAGACGACGAATATAAAGCAGCTTAGTTGTATGTCTTGTTGAATTGTCCCGAAGTTCAACCTTTCATTGAGTAAGTAATAATGAACCAATTTCATGAAATTAATGTCATTCACCTCATGTATGTAGCATCTTTTCTACTAAAACGCGTCAGCGATATCCAAACTTAAATGATGAAGGCGTTAATGCCATGATAGAGAATGAATTATATGTCTGGTTTAAGAAATATGTACGAATTCCTTAATGAAGTTACCTTTAATCATTTAGTTGCTATATTATGAAAGTTGCTTTAATGTTGAACAATTGATGTTACATAAGCCCGTAGACCTTCGAGCAATATATCTAATCATTAGCGCCAAACCTTATATCACGGTCCCTTAAGACAAGTCAAAATGATTATTGTGTAAATGACTTCAGGTTCCACACTGATTCTTATAGGAGTAACCAAGCCACTAAGAACAGTGGTGTTTGTATTAAGGAACTACCTATTATAAAAATGAGAGTGATTACTACTGGACTCTCGTTGAAGTGGTAGAGTTGAAATTTCAAGTCCTCCCCATCAAAAGGATTATGATGTTCAAATATTAGTGGTATGATCCTACACAAAATTTCGGTGCAATTATACATCCTAGATATAAACTTATGGACGTGCATGAAAGAAAGTGATTCAACAAGTATGAGCCTTTTGTTTTGGATGCACAAGCTTCACAAGTATCTTTTTGTAAGTATCCAGGTGCTTCAAGGGATAGAATTCATTGGCTAGCTGTGTGTAAAATAAAAGCTTGAGCTGCAATTGATATTCCTGTTCCAACAACCATTAATACAATCGAACCACCATTTTAAAATGATGACACTGAGGAAGTGTACATTCAACTAGTGGCCGATGATGATGGCGTGGTTTTATTAGCAAGTTATGATATTGATGAGGATGTTGATCAATAAATTATGGAAAATGATGATCGTTCGGCTTCTAAAGAAGATGAGTTTGAAACTAATGTTACCACTTCTGAAGATGATGAACCAACATATGATGATACCGATGATGATCAATAGTATAAGTAATAATAAACACTTAGATTAACTTAGACTTTGTAGTTAGACTCACATTATTTAGTTTCTGTTATTATATATTCCTTTATTGTATAATTATTAATTAACAAGTATACGAGGTGGTGGTCAGGCTATTAGAGGTGGCACCAGTAGAGGACGAGGCACTTCTACTAAGAGGGGGGACATCCCTCAACTTAGGGATGAGGACGTGCCTCGTACTGAGGAGGTGCCTCAGACTGTAGATGAGCTAGAGCATGATGAGCAGAATGAGGAGCCGGCTAGGCAACTTGACTCTACTGAGCATTGCAAGGATCTCACTATTATTCATTAAGTAATTATTTTTCATTTATTATCTTCTAACTATTATTTAATATATGTTTTCTATTTTTTTACAGGGATAGATTTGGAGCCTTCAGGGAAGGTCTCCAGGTGCATGCCTGGGATCTTCAAGAAGGACTAGAAGTCGTATGGCATTTCCTGGAAGTCCTTAGAACTGGATGACAGAGAGATTTTTTGGAGAGAGTTTATGGTAATTGTTTTTCCTTCTGTTTCCTTATTTTTCATTACTTCTTTCTAATTTAACATTAATGATCAATAGTATACTTACTTGTTTTTAATTTAACATTTGACTAATTCTTTTTTATTTTTTTACAGAAGTTGTATAGGTGGGTTCAATCTAAGGCTGCTGTGAAGAGGGCTTTCTTCAAGCATGCAGCAAATTGGTATACTCATACTGTATATGATATCAAATCAAAGTGGAAGAAGAAGGAGGAGGGGTACAAGAAAGTCCTAGATGGAGTGTGGCAGGAGTGGCTTAAGAGGTGGGAGGACCCGGACTATGTCGCCAAGTGCAAGCTGAGGAGCGCAAATAGGCGTAGTGAGCCAGCAGGTTTTGGTACGGGCATGTGCACTTATACCTGTGGGTTATGATCTATGGTGCAGCACAAGGAGTACTTGGTAATTTTTTTCTAACTTATTTTATTTAAGTCACTTATTATTTGCTTCATTTTATATATATATATATATATATATATATATATAGCGTGTTAATCACTAACTTAAATGTTTTTTCAGACACAAAAGGAGGGAAAAAGCCATATGTGCCTCGGCTCTTTCATTTAGCTCACACGAAAGAGCACGAGGGGTAGACATTTATTGATCAGTGATCTCGAGAGGCGAATGTAAGTGTTGTTTAACTTAAATGACTTATAAATATTTATATTATATTTTGATATTGTTATCTAACTTGTAATTTTTTATTTAGGCGAGATTTCAGGAGCTGATGGTGTCTGCTAGCCAGGCCCATGACGCTGCTACTTCTACTGCTGGACCTTCTTCAACCTAGCCAGCAGCTGATCATAGTGCTAGTGCCAGTACATCTTCTTCTGCTCTTTTTATTATTGATGAGGACATGATCTCATTGGATGCAGTGAAAGGGAAGAAGAAGTAGAGCGTGTACAGAGTAATTTTTGTAGTTGATTTCCACTACTAGTCCTCTGATCTACTCCCTACTCCTCCTTCTGGACCTTACTTGATTTTATTCCCCACCATAGAGGATTTCAAACAGGCGATGGTTGACAGTTTGAGGACTCACACTACAAGAAAATGTCATAGTCGCGACGGCATTCTATGACGAGTCCGTAGCTTTTTTGCGATCAGATGTAAAATATTTTAGAATTTGTGTCGGACATAAATGAGCCATTGCAGATTTGGTGCCAATATTTGGCGGGACCTTCACGCCAATTTTTCTCCCTGGGGCGCCAAGTTTTTATAACGGATGAGTCGATTCTGCTACGGATTAGCCATTGTAAATCTACGTTGGATCATGTCATCCGACGTAGATTTGGCGGCATAAATTGATTCATTTTCCTTCAAAATCTGCAACAGAATTCTTAGTTTTGGCAATGACTATTTCATTACAAAAAGTTGACATATGACTATGACAGCTGGGGTTTGATTAACGTCTGTGACGGACAGTCATATTCTGCGACGGATTTATCATTGCAAAAAGTAGAATATAATACAACAACTAGGGTTTCTTTGCTTTCGGTAACGGATTTATCATTATCCGTGACGGCTTTGTTAGTCATAAAATATTAAAATATAAATACGACAGCTTCCCCATTTTTGCAGTTATCATTTTCCTCTCACCTTGCCACCGCCAACCACACCTCCCCCACCACCGCACCGCCTCGCCTCGCCACCTCAGCACCACCACCACTCCTCCGCCACCGTCGAAGCAGTCTCCTCTGTCGTCGCGTCAAAAAAGCAACAACGGCCTTCTCCTCCACCATCGACAGCAGTAGCGGCCTCCTCCTCCTCTCCCTTCGTCGGCGGTGACAGGTAATTTTTCCTTTTTTATTTTTTTTGTTGTTTTTCTTTTAATTTTAATTAATTGTTTGAATGATAATTATTTAGGGTTAATTAATTGATTTTTTTAGGAGAAATTAATTTTAGTTCAATTAGATTTAATTTTTGGTTAGGTTGGTTGAATTTATATATTTTTAGGTTAGTTTAAATTAATTATGATGTTAATTAATTTTTTATGCAATTAAAAAAATTTTGTTTTCCTTGAAAAAAATAATATTCAGTTTCTTTAAAAATGAAATTAATATTTTTTATTAATGTTTTTAAATAATTTTGTTGTTAATTGATTGTTAGGAGTTAATAAACATATTGGGTAAATTTAATTTGTTTTACTGAATTTGTATTTATGGGTTAAATGAGAATTAAGTTTTTGTATTGAAATTAATTTTAGTTAAATTTAATTTTTTGTTAAATAATATTCAGTTTTTAATATTTTTCAATACAAAATAATAAAATTCTTTAAATTTAATTTTTAGGCTTAATACATATTTTTAGGTGAAATAAATTTAATTTTAAGTTAAATTAATAATATATGTAGAATATATGTAATTTATAGGTTGAAAATTGTTTTTGACAAATAATTTATAGGTTGAAATTACCTAATTGAATGAAATTAATAATAATAATTTTATTAATATAAAAAAAATATTATTATTTTTTAATATTTTTGAATATAAAAAATAATAAAATTCTTTAAATTTAATTCTTAGACTTAATAATATTTTTACGAGAAAAAAATTTAATTTTAGGTTAAATTAATAATATATGTAGAATATTTGTAATTTATAGGTTGAAATTTGTTTTGAGAAATATTTTATAGGTTGAAATTACCTAATTGAATGGATTTAATAATAATAATAATAATAATAATAATAATAATAATTTTATTAATATAAAATAATAATATTCTGTTTTAGTTTTTTAATTTATGTTTTTATATTAAAAACAACTATTTTTTAAAATTTTGTTTGGGTATGTTTGTATATTTTGATCGAAATTAAAATGTAATTTTAATTGATTAGAAATTGCATTTATATAAAAAAATAAATTATAAGTTGAGTTAATAATCATTTAGGTTTAGTTTAAACAATTAAAATTAATTTGTTAAGTTGGATTTAGGTTATTTTTAATCAAGTAAGTTGTGTAACTCATTTAATTATTTATAAACAATAATTAATGTTATTACTATTAAATGCATGTTTGAATATATATTATATATTATGAAATATGCATGTTTAGTTAGATTTAGGTTGAATATACATGTTTAGTTAGATTGAGGTTGTTTATGCATGTGCTGCTAGATTTAGGATTGTGATATTGATATATTATATATTTATGCGTGTGCTGTTAATTAGATTTAGGTTGATTGGTATTGCAGGAATGGACCCATATTTTAGGAAGATACCTCTAGATATAGAGGAGATTCTACCGAAATTTTGGTAGATTTTACATTAGATATAAAATATGTTAGAGACTACAGGTATGCGAAACATGCAAAAAAGAACTGAAATAATTAAATTTATCTTTCGATTGTATCCTCTTTGCATCGAAAAATTTGAACTCCTAAGGTATATAAACTTTACATTATTTATAAAATTCATTTAAAATTTGAACCATTTATCCTATTGGAATGGCTGAAGATTTAAATAAGTTTAATTTTGAGAATAAAATTAATGGTGTGTGAGTTGGATATAAATACACACACACACACATTTATTTTTATATCGAACTCATCTCACCATTTAAGTTTCATAATTAAACTTATTCAAAGTATCAACCATTCGATTGCATCCTCCTTGCGCTAGATATAAAATAAGTTAGAGACTATAGGTACGTGCAACAAAAACGAATTGAAATAATTAAATTCATCTTTCGATCGCATCCCCCTTGAATCGAAAATTTTGAACTCCTAAAGTATATAAACTTTAAATTATTTATAAAATTTATTAAAATTTTGAACTCCTTGCACCGATTTGAACCATTAAAAATTTATTCATCTTCCTTGCAACGATTGAATAAATTACTCAAAAATTAATGTGAGTTGAATATGATTAATGTTGTTCGAAAGGTTGAGGCTTTGAATAAGTTTAATTATGAGAATAAAATGGTGTGTGAGTTGAATATGAAAATGTATATGTATATATGTATTTATGCATATGTTTTTATATTCAATTCATCAAACCTTTTGACTTTCATATAATTCAAGTTATTCGAAGCCTCAACAATTCAAACAACATTAATCATATTCAATTCACATCATATTCATTCATCAAACCATTAGCTAGGCATGCATTTTAATGATAAAAAAGAGCGGAGCAAAAGTGATGCTTCCATCAACCAACAAAGGCGTGTTTTGAGGGAATAAATCTTATGGGTGCTTCAAGGGTTGTTTTACATGATTTTGTGTGGAGAACAGCAGTTGAAAGACAAGCCATAAGCCATGTGTACCGCTTTAGGCAGGAAAAAGTTGTGTCCATTTAACATCTCTAGCATTAGGAACATAGGAAGAGGTTTGGATGTGCTGTAGGTCGTTACTTAATTCTTATTTTAGATGAAGGTCACACTCCCAGGAATGAAAACATAGATATACATGATGAAGAAGTATATCAGTATTCTCATTTCTTAGAAAATCTAGTTTGTCTCGTATTATTATAATGAGAACTATGGAAAAAAAATCAGCTAAAGAAACAATCTTTCCTTTCAATAGTCTTAAATCACTATAAATGGTAGCAAGAACAGCTGGTGGTAAAGCAATTCGAGATCGAAAGTGAATGGAGGAGGTTTCTAACTTACCTTCACAAAAAAAAATGGTGTGCATATCAGTGGTTAGAGCGAATTTGCGTAAAAAATAAGTTAAAAATTGGTGATGTTTGTGCATGTGAACTGATTGATCGAACCAACTTTCAATCAATTAAAAGGCACAAACATCACTAAATTTTAACTTATTTTTCTACGCAAATTCCCTCCAGCCACTGATGTTTACCTTTTTCTTTTTTGTGGAGATAAGTGAAAAACTTTCCCCATTCACTTTCAGTCTCGAATTGCTTTACCACAAGCTGTCCTTGCTACCATTTCTAGTGATTTGAGACTATTGAAAGGAAATATTGTTTCTTTAGCTGGTTTTTTTTCCATAGTTCTCATTATAATAATACGAGACAAACTAAATTTTCCAAGAATGAGAATACTGATATACTTCTGTGTCAAGTATATCTGTGTTCTCATTCCTAAGAGTGTGACCTTCATTCAAAATAAGAATAGTAGGGACCTTTAGCACATCCAAACCTGTTCCTTTGTTCCTAATGCTAGAGACGTAAATGTACACAACTTTTTTCCTACCCAAGGTGGTAGGCACGGCTTATGGCTTGTCTTTCAACTGCTGGGTTCCACACAACATGTAAAACAACCTTTGCAGAACTCACAAGATTTATCCCCTCAGACGCCTTTGTCGATGAAAGCATCACTTTTGCTCCGCTCTTTTTATCATTAATTTTTTTTAATCTGCCACGGATTCTGCGACGGAATAATCCGTCGTAGTTTTTTCCGCGATGAAATTCTCCATCGCAGATCGTCGTCAATATTCTTTGGAATTTACAACTATAACAAACATCCGTCGCAAAAGGCCATTGCAAAATCTGCGAGAGACACTATTATTCCTTCGTAGAATATCTGCGTCAAGGTTTTTAAAGATGAACATTGTCCGTCACAAAATCAGTCGCAGATTGTGCTCTGCGATAGAAATTCAGTTTTCTGCGATGGTTGTGGCTGTCGTAGATTACCTATTTTCTTGTAGTGAATCAGCTCGATGACACTCGCCGTCAGCTTATGGACGAGATTCAAGGCACCATACAGGGCCAGATGGAAGGTCGAGAGTAGCTGCTGCGTCATCAGCTGAAGTGGCTTATAGCTAAGGGTCGAGAGTATGGGATTCCATATTGAGATGATTTTCCAGTTGCTCCTCCGTCTACTTCAGCACCTCCTACAGGCGTGGACACTTTAGCTCCCGAGGGACAGGGCCACATGGATGATCAGGATCATACGACTGGTTTAGACGATTAGATAGTCTACATAGGTCATATCTATATTTACACATTTTTTTAGCTCTTTTGGACATCTTTTTGTGTGTGTGTGTGTGTTTATATATATATATATAGAAACCAATACCATCATATAAAAAAAAAAAAGATAATTACCTGTCAAGGAGAGCGTGCGTAGATAAGTTTAAGGTAAAGTAAAACATGATGGTCTCACTTGTTAAGAGCGGGATTATGGATCTCGCTTGGAACTCGACTCTTCCCCAAGCTATTTCATTATTTAATTACCAGTAAAATAAGAGAAAAATATCCCTACACTATTTATCTTGTTTTGACACTAAAATGTAAGAAGAATATAATTAATAACTTTT
>CANYLF011680280.1:0-12154 GCA_948193215.1 Bocquillonia castaneifolia | reverse complement strand
AAATTCATAAAATCTCAGTTTATCAATATCACACCATAATGATAATTCAACCATTTACACAAGGATTTCCAAAAAATACACAAATTCAATCACAATACCAGGCGGATGACTGATCCTCACCAAATCATTTTCTAATTCATTCACAAATATAAATAGGAGGCCACCGATGAGACTATCCCACCGGCTTAGTCTCACTATCCCTCGACAGGCAGCTATCCCAACGGCTCAGCTTACCCGAAACACACACCCCTTTTTCCCCAAGTCAATCCATGCCCATTTCAAATACAATCACAATCAATTCAACTCACAACACATCACAATTTCTCAATCCAACTCACAAATTCACAAGTCAACCAATTCCACATCATTACACATCATAATCAATTTTGACAATTAGTTAAATTATCTAAAAGAAAGGTTAAAGGAAAGGTAGCCCGAACACATCTTTTGCAATTTCTCATATTTTCATTTAGAACAACCTCTCATTGCCCAATCATAAATCATTCATTTTCTATCCCATCTTTTGGGTTACTAATTTCTAACCAATCATTTAGACAATCAAACTCATTACCAAAACAAACCAATCAAATAACGACTTCATCTCATAGTCATAATATCATTTCCACTCAATAATTTATTAAATTTTCACAATTCAATTAATTAAATTATCCATTCATTAATGCCAAACCAATCTATCAAAAATACAATAATTGAGCACTCTTTGTAATTTTTCATTTAATATACACAAAATTAATTAATTACCCACTTAATATACCATAATAATTAAATTTACCTATTTATATTTCACACAACAATTAAATATTAACATTCAACATGCATCTCAATAATCCAAGGGTACAACCGGGGTATCCTCACACACACAAAATAACTTATTTCCTCACCTGACCAGCGATTTTATTCCATTTCCTCCAATCATATAGCTCTTTAGCCAAAACCTATATGAATTAATGTTCAATATAATTTTTACTGATTTTTTGGATACAATTATTATTTAAATTATCTACTTAAAAACACTGCTAAAATTATATAAAAAGGCTTTTAGAGATTACCGGCATCTATTCTTTATATTTCAATTACACCATTAAAATCAGCACGAAAAATCGAGTCCGGCATATTTTATCGATGAATAGTATCCATGAATAGTACATGTGAATAGTATCCGTGGGGTCCACTTGTAGGGCCCATTGGTGGGGTCCACCAAGTCACCGGTACAAATGGTGTCAGAATTAAATTCTAAAATCACCATCGGACTTCTCTCAAGCTATAGATTACAGATATATAATCAGTTTTATAAAATAATAAACGGATTTAACAGAAATTGAGAAAATCTGTTTAGAATTTCATACCTCAAATCTGAAAATTCTGCCAGGTAAAACCCTATCAATTGACCGCTTAAAATGCAGGTTGAGAGACCAGGAATCCATAGAAACTAGAACCATTTGATTCTAACTCCATATATATATATATATATATATCTTTGTGTGTGTGTGTGTTTGGAGAGAAGGAAGGAAGAGCAATGTCTTCTTCCTTCTTTCCTTTCTTTTTTTTTTATAACAATAAAGGTTAATTACTACTTTAATCCCTGGATATTTGGTAAATTACAACTTAACATTTATAGAACTTTTTCTTACAAATACATCCGAACCAAATTGTAAAAATTTTCTTTTATAATAAAATATATAAATCCTCCAACTTTTTTAATTTTTTTATTATATATTATTATTATTTTATTTATATTTTTACGGGTATTACAATGTTCCCTTACAAATCTTCACATCATGGATATCACCTCTATTTGCCTTAGACTGAATAAGAGAGCTTAACCAATCTACACAAAGTATAAACAAATATGGAGAGAGGATCTTGTCATAACCCACGAGATGGCACATTAGGACCAATGATGACCCTCTTGGGCAATAAAATATCTCACATTTCTGACACATGACATAAGCAAATTCACAAACTTTCCACAAAAACCCAAAGACACTAACAACTTCTCTAAAAAACTCCACTCTATGCGATCATACACCTTTCCTATATCGAGCTTTAAGGCCACAAACCCATCCTTACCATGTTTCTTTCTGCTCAAATAGTGCATCACTTCAAAGAACAACATAATATTATCAGTAATCAGCCTCTTCTCCACAAAAGCGCTTTAATTTTCAGACACTAAATCTAGTAGCACTTTCTTAAGTCTATGCGCAATTACTTTAGCAACGATTTTATAGAATACGTTACATAAAGAAATTGGTCGCGGGTCAGAAATCATCTCTGGAGCTGGCTGTTTCAGCACTAAGGCAATTACTATATCCAGCATGTTTGGAGGAAAAATACTCGACTCAAAACACCCCTTAACACTATTACACACTTCATTCTTTATAATAGACCAGTACCTTTGAAAAAATACAGGAGACATCCCATCAATTCTGGAGGATTTATCCGGACGTTAAGAGAACACTGCCATTCAGACCTTTTCCTCTGTGACTGCTTCCACAAGCTCTTGGTTCTGATCTTCAGAAATTTTATGACACCCTAAAAAAATATTCTCATCAACCTCCCAAATAGAAGACTTGAAAAGACCCAAAAAATAAACGGAGATTAGACCTTGCAACCCCGAACCCCACTCAACCCATTGACTATATCCTCGGATTTAAGCTTAAGAATCACATTTTTCCTCCACCTAGAAGAGGCCATATTATGGAAGAACTGAGTTTTAGCATCACCCTCCCAATACCACATATGTTTTTCTCTCTGTTTCCAAAAGGCACAATAATCATTTTCTACATGTGCAAGTTCCATTGATGCTACATTAAATTCCTTTACACCCTCCTCAATAGCCCTTGATTGAAGTCAACTCATTTTAAGACGTAGACCTTCCATCTTTGAAGCAAAATCAGAAGCTTTCCCCTTCCCTAATTTCATCAAAATTCTGACCAGTGCTTGAAATACAATTCTCAATAGACGTTCCTCGCTGTTTATTCCATCTTCCAAAACAACCTGCTCTCTCTCCTGATAATGAACCCAAAGGTTCTTGAACCAAAAATGGTGAGACTTATGTGGCACAGAGGTGCCATAGATAGATAACAAAATTGGGAGATGGTCAGATACATTACACTCCATGTTAAAGACCTTACCCTCCTTATAACGGGTCGTCCACCCACTACAGCCCAAAGCCCTATCCAGCCTCTCTTGAACCCAATTACCACTTTCCCTTCCTCTTTCCCAGGTGTATAGACAACCTACACAACCCAAGCCCATGAGGCCCGAATCCGTTATAGCACACCTGAACCCATCAATTAACCAATTTGGTTTGGGAACACCACCTTTCTTCTCCCGATGATTTAATAGGTCATTAAAATCACCCATACGTACCCATGGTAATTGAGACACCCCACCAAGATTTCTCAATAAATTCCAGCTTTCTTTCCTCTTATGATGACACGGATTCCCATAAAAACCTATAAACCCCACTTGATCCCCATCTCTAAACACTACTTCTACGTTAATAAAACAATAAGAATAACATAACAATTTCACTTTATTAACATTATTCCAAAAGAGTACTAGGCCCCGACTGTGACCCCTAGCATCAATACCAAAAATAAAATCAAAACCCAAACTAACTTTAACAGAATTTAACTTCTCTCTACTAACTAGAGTTTCACAAAGAAACACCAAATTTGGCTTTTTAGATATAACAAGACCACGAAGGGCCTGAACTGTACGTAGGTCTCCAATCCCAAGACAGTTCCAACTAAAATTATACTCATTGATTATTGCAGGACTGGTCCTTGCCAAAGCCTGCTTTCACTCCATTTTTTGGGAAAAAAACCCCTGTTGGACTTCACTCACACTGCTTTTGTGGGCTTTATCTTGTTTTTGGCCCATCTTTCCATTCCACTTCTGATTACTCGCCCCTTCTTCATCTAATTTTCTTCTTTTTACTTTGGTTATAACTACCCCACCCTTATCAAGGCACCCACTAACTTTGAAATTTGAATCTCCCCTTTCCTCACTCACATGATCACCTCTATTACTTCCTTCCTCAATTTTCACCCCTTGATACACCAAATCTTCTTCCTCTTTTAAATTTTGAAAATCTACACGGATTCTGAAGTTTCCATAGTCGAATGGGTTCTTCCATTCTTGGCCTGCTTAGTCACCATACCATCCTGGAGCCACCACTCACTGGCATTTGTCATTTAAGACCTTCGTGGCAAAGCTAGAATGTCCTTAGAGAGAATTTTAACAATTGGAATAGAGGCCAATTGGCTTCGACATAATTTTTCAGAGTGACCTATCAGACCCCAAATGAAACAGAAAATTCCAAGTGTTCATATTTAAACTCAAAATTCATTCAGTCACCACCAGTCTTCTTAATCCTCATCATCAACATCAAAGATTTTGAAACTTCAACCTTACCTTTACTCGCAAATACTCACGCCATGACCCATCAAAGTTATGAGAATCAGATTCTTTAAACTGTCCAATATAATTTCAAATGCTACCCACAAATTGTTCACTTCTAAAACCACTTGGGACTTTGTAGACTTGAACCTAAAAGGTTATCCAGTTTAGGGGAACAACATGAGGGCTCTCATTTTTCACCAAACTATGCAAAACAATGTGATAATTGTTGAGCACGCACGGACCTCCCTCCAATAGCATGTTAATGTCAACTTCATGAAAGAACTGAAATAGATACTTTTGCTCATTCTTCTCTCCCTCACCAACGATTTCCTTAATGCTAACTCCTTGAAGGCGCCTCCAAAGCATTGCTAAAGTGTTTCTCATGGCTTGGAAATTGATTGCTTTATCAGCCAATGCATGTCCCACCAAACATCATTGAAAGTTTTTTGTTATTATTTCCACCCCCCCCCCCCCAATCATCCACAACTAATCCAGCCAACCCTTCGCTGGTTTAATCCAGCGATTTATCCATATCCATATCCATGGTTTCATTCAAATAATCCATATGAAAAAAAAACAAAAGAAAACAGAAAGAAAAGACTAGCATACGACTAGAAAATCAAACTGTCATTTTGACATACAAAAATTTTATTTCATTTCCTTATATATATACATTATCTATTAATTTAATTATCTATCAATAAAAACTTTATTATTTTTATTATCTTCAGAATAAATTATATTTTTAAAATACAAATTATATCCATTCATGTAATTTTACAAAATAACAGTAACTCTAAATAATTTACCAAACACTACTATAAATCAGCCACCTCCTATCTACTATCAGCCATCTGTTATCTACTACCAGCTATTTGCTATCAGCTACATGAATCAGTTGCACCAAACATACATTTAACATCTTCTAATAGAATTGTTTTAAAGGTTTTGTATTTTATTAAAAATAGAATTGAAATTTCTTAATTCTGATCAGTGGAATTTCATTTAAGTAAGAGGTTAACTTTTTAAATAATCTAAATTAAAATAATAAGTATAAAATAGAAAAGTAAGAAGCTACTTTTTTTAGAAAACAAAATAAAATCACTCGGAGTGTTACGTGACAAACTCCTGTATACACTCTTTTAGCCACCTCTTTTATATATATACCTATCTAGGTTTGGCCTGTTGTATTAATTCTTTTTATTTTTTTAATATTTAACTAAAAGACTCTTCAAGACTAGTTTATTATATTAGTTTTTCATTTTGTTGACTTTTTAAAAGTTTTAGTAATTCAACAATCTAAAAGGAACCCATGGGGCGTGGTTAAAGTGGTAAAATCACTTAAGCTTGTAGGCTTTACGCCTGTAGGTCGAGAGTTCGATCCTTAGGGCCTCATGGGGAAAGTGTGCTTCCAAATGGAACACACTCGACTGAAATTAGTCGGGACTCCAAATGGAAATCCAGATACCCGGGATAACAACAATTATAAAAAAAAAACAATCTGAAAGGAATAAAATACTTAAAATACCATCTAAGTTTAATCCTATTTAATTTTCATATGTAAACGCATCTCTAACAAGTTCTATATAAATGAAATTTTCTTTATTCTAAAAAGTCTAGGTAAAAATTTATAATCCAACAGAATCTTTATTTTAAAGAAAATAAAACACAGAGTTGGTTTAGCTCTGTACATCTACAGAGCCAAAAACACTCTGTATTTACATTATAAATAATTATTTGTTATATTTATGTAATTTTATCATTTTCTTTAAATAAAATTTTATCATTTTACATAAGAGTAAAACTAACTATTTTTCTTTTACTATATATTTCATTAAAGAGATAGTAGTCTTAACTTTTTTTCTGTTGAAATATATTCTGAACTTTAATCCAAATTTCAAATATATCCTGATCGTTAAAATATTTTAAATATATTTTGAAATTTTTAATTTGTTCTAAATATATCTAAAAGTATGTCTGAAATGACATGACATGCTTACATGGCACTTCTTGGGAAAGGTAGCAGCCAACTCAACATATAATTCATCACCATTATGAAAATTTTTTAAAGGTTAGGATATATTGAAAAGTGCAGTAAGGGTGAGGATACATTTGAAATTTATACTAAAGGTTGATATATATGAAATTTGTACTAAAGATTTTTCTACAAAATAGGTGAAGTGTTTGCTTAGTTGGCATCTTTGAATGTATTTGAAATAGAAAGAAAAGTTCAAGATATGTATTTAGAACATTTTAAAGGTCAAAATATATTTGAAACTTAGACTAAAGTTCGGGATATATCATGAGATAACTATTGGAGATAAAAATGATAAAACTCAATCTCCTTCTCTTTGAGTTTTAGGATGAAGATGGCATGTAAAAGGCTCTGGAAGATAGTCCCATCACTTTTAATAAACGTCCTATGCCATTGCAATGCTGAAAATAAAGAATGTCTTTCGATTATTCCCAGATTCAATCTATGCCTGTATGGATCAAATTACCGGAATTACCTTGGGAATTTTGGAATTAACAATCCTTGAATGCTATTACGAGTTTGTTGGGAACTCCTCTATACACAGATCAATGTATGATGCAAAGGTCAAAACTCGATTATGCTAGAGTTCTGGTGGAAATGCAGATTAGAGGGGTTTTTCCAGACTTTATTACTCTCGAATTTGAAACGGGTGAACAATTTCTTCAACATGTGGAATATGAGTGGAAGCTCAATACTGTGACAAATGCAATAAATTTGGGCATTTTAACCAAAGCCTGTTCTCAGTAACAAGAAAAAAAGGTTTGGGTTTTAAAATCAATTGAGGAGCCTCTTTTTGTAATTAATAAGCAAGTTGAAGTTCAACCCAAAGATAAAGATGAAGCCTCTTCCTCCAATGCCAGTGTGTCAATTTCAGAGGTAATGCCTGCAAATGATGATTTCCAACTGATCTCCAAGTCTAACAGAAAAAGGAAACCCAGAATATCTCAGTTAGAGGTAACTTCTCCTTCCCCTTTTTCTCCTGCTCTGGATAGTAATAAGAATAGTTTTGAATTATTGTATGATTAAAATGAAGTCAAGGCTCCATCCAAGACCAAGAGGCTAATCAAGCCTCCAAATCGAGCTAGATGTTAGTCACCTGGAATATTAGATGGTTACATAACCTTCTAAAGCAAGTTGAGGTCTGCAACCTCCTTGCTTAGCATAAAGTGTTTTTGGTAGGCATTTTAGAGACTCAGGTTAAGAAAGATAAAAAAAAAAGATGTAGTTTGGAGTAGATTGAAGCTACAGAATTGGAATCTCCTTACCAATTATGATTTTGTTGAACTTGGTAGAATTTGGCTGCCTTTTGATCCTAGGAAAGTTTCCGTCACTCTTCTAGACATGTCAGACCAATTCATGCATTGCTCTCTTATAGTTAATTTTGAGATGTTTTTATGGACTGTGATTTATGCTTCAAATTCTTTAGAAGAAAGAAAAGTCCTTTGGAATAAACTGTGTGAACTAGGTTCCGGTATTCTTTCCCCATGGTTGGTGCAATGGGACTTCAATGCTCTTTGTTTAAATGAAGAGAAAATTGGAGGAAACAACTTGGATGCTAATCACAAGTCTGAGCTAGTAGATTGCTTTCAAAATGATGGTTTGATGAATATTAGAAGTATTGGCTGCCCTTTTACCTGGACTAACCACCAAGATGCAGACACAAGAATTTGGAGAAAGATTGATAGAGCAGTTATAAATCATTTCTGGCTGGACAAATTTGAGAATTCTTTTGCTAATGCTCTCTTTGCTGTAATCTCAGATCACTCTCCTATACTTATTTCTTATAATTAGTTTATGCTTAGTGATCTGAGAAGTATTAAATTTTTCAATTTCTGTGCTCTTCATCAAAATTTCAAAGTTATTATAGATGAGGAGTAGAGGAAGGTAGAGAATGGCAGGTTGATGTATGGTATTCTACAGAAGTTAAAGAGATTAAAAATGAGATTCAAAGATCTTAATAAGAAGGAGTTGGCAAATATATTAGGGAAGGTGATTGATCAGAGGATAAGGTTGGAGAAGATTTAATTGGATTTGCAACAAGATCCTTTGAATTCTATGCTTCTTGATGAGGAAAGAGTAATGGCATCTCACTTTTGTAAACTTCTGACTATGGAAGAACAGTTCTTCAAGGAGAAATCTAGAGTGTCCTAGATAGCTCTAGGTGACTCAAACACCAAGTTCTTTCATAATACTATCAAAGAAAGGAGGATGGTTAACTCTGTTCCAAGGCATATTTTGGAGGATAGAACATCTATTTCTAATTCTGATGCTATTCATAAAGCATTTACTGATTTTTACAAAAATCTTTTCGGTGCATATAGGAGAACAACAAAGCATGCAAAGGCTCATATTTTGAATGTTGCAACCAAAGTTAGAATGGAGGATTGTGTTGATCTCTTGAAACCAGTGTTTGTAGAGGAAGTTCAGGAAGCTATGTTTTTCATCGGTTCATTAAAGCACTTGGACCATATAGTTATAATAGTTACTTTTATAAAGTAACTTGGGGAATTGTGAAGCAAGACATTACTGCTGCAATTCAGGAAGTTTTTGAGCTAGGATGATATTGAAGCAGATTAACAACATAGTTATTTCAGTTATTCCTAAGAAGTTACATGCAAAAAATATTATTGATTTCAGACCTATTGCTTACTGCAATGTTCTGTATAAATGCATCACCAAGATCATAACTAACCGTATCAGAAGCATTGTCAAGTATCTCGTTTCTCCCAATCAATCTGGTTTCATTCCAGGAAGATTGATAGGTGACAATATTATGCTTGCTCAGGAGTTAGTTCACAACTATCACAGAGATCATGGTCTAACTAGATGCTCTATCAAGATTGACCTAAGGAAAGCCTATGATACAGTTTCTTAGGATTTTTTGGAGGAGGTTTTAATTAGTTTTATGTTTCCTTACAAACTCATTAATCTAATCATGAATTATGTTAGGAGTGCTAGATTTGTTGTTGCATGGAAAGGGAGTATTGGAGAGGCTTTCTCAGGAGGGCAGAGGCTTAGGCAAGGAGACCTCATGTCTCCTCTGCTTTTTGTTATATGCATGGAGTATTTGTCTAGAGCCCTCAAAGTGTCTATTAATCAGAATTTTACTTTCCACCCTAAATGTAAGAAACTTAAGCTGAACCATCTTATGTAATTAGTAGACGACCTGATGATCTTTTATGGAGGTAATATTCATTCTATGAGACAAATTAAGTATATTCTAGATGATTTTTCTATGGTTTCTGGCTTATGCATTAATGAACAGAAAAGTGCACTCTTTTTAGCTGGTTATGATGATTAGGAGAAGGCATTGATCTTACAGTTACTGAATTTCAAAGAAGGCTCTCTTCCTCTCAGATACTTAGGTATCCCTCTCATTACTTCTAGACTATCATTTTCTGATTGTGCAGTGTTAATAGAGAAATTTTAGAGAAAGCTTGACTCCTGGGCTAACAGATTTTTGAGTTACGTAGGTAGACTTCAACTCACTAAATTTGTCCTTCTTTCAATGCACATATATTGGGCCACTATCCTTTTGCTCCCTGCAAGTGTTTCTAGAAAGATTGAGAGTATATGTAGGTCTTTTCTATGGAATGGCAATGATATTGGAAAATCCAGGAGTTTGGTAGCTTGAGATACTGTGTGTTTAGACAAGAAACCATGTGGTCTTGGAATTAAAAGCATTGATTTATGGAATACAATTGCTATTGCCAAAAATCTTTGGAGGCTTATTAATAAAGATGAATCTCTTTGGATAGTTTGGATACATACGTACAAATTGAGAAATCAGAGCATTTGGGGCCTCTCAATTCCCCAAAATTACAGCTGGGTATGGAGAAGTATTATGAAAGTAAGGAATGCCATCAAATAGTTTATGTCTTACAAGCTGGGAAATGCTTTATCTTTTAATTTTTGGCATGATCCTTGGGTGTTAAATGAATCATTAGCAGATAGATTCCCTTCAATTTGTATTAATGATGTGGGAATTAGGAGAATGCAGGTTGTTGCAGACGTTTGGAGAAGGAACAGTTGATCTTTTCCTGATCCTATGGATACTGCTACTGAGGAAGCATGGGCTCTGTTACAACAATTTGCTATAAATGTGAACCAGAGTGATCAAATCACTTGGCAAGGTAATCCTCAGTTCTCCATTTATAAAGCCTGAATGTCCTTAAGGCCTTAGATGCCTACTATTTCTTGGTTTAAACTTGTCTGGTATTCAAAAATGATACCCAGTTTTAGTTATGTTCTTTGGTTAGTCCTTAGGAAGAAGGTTAGAACTAAGGACTTACTTGTTAAGTGGGATTGCTCCTAAGATGATTTATTCCCAATATGTGCTTCTCACAAGAAAACCTTAGAGCATTGCTTTTTTGAGTGTGATGTTAGTGCTCAGGTTTGGTCTGTTGTATTTCATGCTACTAGAATCGCAAATAGATTTATGTCCTGGGGTAGATGTATTAGTTGGTTCAGTAAAAAAGTCACAGGGAAATGCTCCTTGTCTCTTTTTTGAAGAATTGCTCTGGCAACAACAGTGTATCATATTCGGCTAGCTAGAAATGGTATGGTCTTCAGGGAAATCCCAGACTCAGCTGCATCCGTTTTAAGAAGCGTTAAAAGTGCCTTGCTTTTTAAATATAGTGCTTGTCCTAGTTCAGTTAGCAACTCTAGCTTTATAAATAGGATTCAATTGATTAGTTGATTGTAGAATGTTGTTTAGTCTGATTCTTTTGTAGGAATCTCCTACTGTTTTGTATTTGTTAACTTTATTGAAGTAATAAAATCTCTTTTGGTTCTTTACCCAAAAAAAAAAAATAATAAATAAATAAATATATATATATATATATATATATATATATATATATATATATAATATAATATAATATAATATAAAAGAACTAATTTATAAAATGCTAATATATTTGCCATTGATTATTGATTAATGAAACAAAATTCCTCATATAGTTATTGAGATTTTTATTACTTTTTATATGGTTGACTAATATTAAATTTTTTAAAAATTCAAAAATAGTATAATAAATCAACTTAGAGTATTTTAATTAAATATTTAAAATACTAGAAAACTAGTATAATTTACTAAACCAGAAAGGGTTTTAATATCAAAATATTTTCTCTCTCTTTATATACATATATATATACATATATATATATATATATACATGTATGTATGTATATATGTATGTAGATATATACATATATATATTTATATATACATATATACATATATATCTACATTCATACATATATATATATATATATATATATATATATATATATATCATGTTGCACATTAGATTACTCACAGCCTGACCCAAAATCGGCATTAGAATTTTAAGATTAAACCCACCATTTTTTTTTTTTTTTTTTTTTTGTATTTCTTGGGCTGCCTATGTTCAAGGCTGACATCCGTCTTGTTTCTTTGCCAACATGAAAGATTAATGTATAAATGGTCAATCAAAGCCCAAAATGAAATTAGCATGTGTTTAATATTTGATTTTGAGTAGGCAAAATCTGAAATTTTCCTTGTCATAGTGCATGTGAATATGGAATTACATATAAGAAAATGACACGGTGCTTAAGTTCTTCCGTTTTGTTTTCAAAGAAATTGAGTTGTCAGAAAAATACTTTATATAAAACTATCTTTTTAAGAAAATAAGTTACTATGCTTTT
>CANYLF011680154.1:0-12029 GCA_948193215.1 Bocquillonia castaneifolia | reverse complement strand
ATCAACTCTCACATGCTTACTTTTGCATCAATTACCTAGAAAAGCACTTTAGCAAACATATTAGTGTTACACAATGTTTTGTATCATCAAAATCACCATTAGAACATTGAGATCCTTGGAGCCAACAGGGCTGCTAGGGATGAAGAAGAGGGAGATGGAATCCCTTATGATGTGGATTTAGAGTTGCCTAACATTGACATTGAGGATCGAAGGGAACACGCCTCAACCTCTACTTCTAGGCCATTCTCCCTTAGAAAGCAGATTTTGATGAGCCTTCAAGCTATAGAAAGGAGACTAGATGTGCATGATCAACCCTACAATCAGTTGTCTCAAAGGTTGGATGAGCGAGATGAAGATCTTACCTCTTTCCACAATGACATCAAAGCCATCCATGCCAAGCTAGATATACCTCCCTGTGATCATTATGGCTTTTAAGCCTTAGTGGAACTTATTTTCTTATCTTATTTCATGCATTTTCATTATTCTTTTCATTATGTCTTGTTTGCATTTATCCTTTATCTAATGAAATTGATGGTTATTTATGCTTAACTTCCAATTTTTTTTTGCTAAATCCCTTACTTATATTGTCTATAATGTTTTTCTTATATTGCTTTTGATACTCATTGTGTTTTTGAGTTGACAAAGGGGGAGAAGTCTCTAGTTCCTAGTTCTGTTCTAGTGGAACCTTGGAATGATTGGATTAAGATACCTCTTAGAACTCATTTTGGACCTAAAATGAATCTAAAGCATATTTGGTAAGAGTATCTAAAACTTGTGTAAACTCTATCATTTGCTCTAATCCTCATTTGTATGGATCATTAGCTCTAATACCGTTTTTTATGCCATAAAGGATTTTTGGGTTGTCAAACTCAAAATGGGGGAGATTGTTTGACTTTAGGACCAGATAAGGCTCAAAAGGGAGTTGAAGAGGTTGTTGCCGTCATTCTGATCTCGATGCCTTTATTTCTGATTTCCATTTAACACACTTTCTATTCATTGATGTAATAATGTCCGACCTCTTTGTTGAACAAAAGTTAGAACATAACTATATTATTTATTTTTTTGTCTGTTATTCATATTTGTCATCTCCATTTTATCTAATTGTTTTATTAAATTCATGTCATTTTCACTTAAATTTTTTAATAAATTTATTTCCATAATATTTGGACCTTCTTTCCCATTTTTAGTTAATATTTTAAAGGTTTTGGACTAAATTGAAACTACTTATAAACCTATGGTATTAAAAGAAAATTAAATGTTATCTTTTGAAGCCGATGTTGAGTACAATTTGGGCTAAAATTTTGATTTGAATAAGATTGGCAGCTTATTGCTTCTCTAAACCCATATAATATTCCGAAACCACTCGCTCGTCTAAAGCATAAACCCCTAAATACACTCGCTGTTCTTTCAAGTTCAGCCCACCCAACAGCTAAAACCTCCAGTCATAGCAGCTAGCAGCAAAAAAGAAAAGAGCAGAAATGGTGAAGAAAGCTTGGAAGATAATACCAAGACCTTTACTTGAAACAATATTAAACAACCATGCCCAACACCACCGTGTTCCTCAACCTCTCATTCTTCACGGTCCTCGTGGCTCCGGCAAAACCACTCTCATCCTTGAACGTATTTTCTTAAATTCACTTATCATTATCATTTCTATCTATGTGTTAATCTGTTGCTATAGTTATTGTTTTTCTCTTACAGGTCTACTCAATGATTGGAACAAAGGTCCTCACGTTACTGGTTACATAGATTTTGCACAGTCGATTAAAGATCACCACCCACAACATAACAATTCATTTCCATGGGCATCTTGGTCTACATGTGAATCTCCAACTCTCTCTAATTGCATAACCCAGCTTGAAAATTGCCTTGAATCAATCACCCGTAAGGGGATTAAGCTAGGTGTCATTACTTCTAATCAAATCTTTACCACTCTCAAGAAATGGCACAGTCTTGATACTGCTCTTCGGCGTTTAATTGTTGATAATGGTAAGACAATTGTACCCAGATCGAGAAATGTCGTTTCTACTTCTGTTCTTTGGGACAGGGCAGTTTTTGCCTTATCCGTTCGATTAAATGCCTCTGAGATTAATGAGGTCTTAGGGAGGGATAAAGGAAAGAACTTGACTTTAGAAGAGGCCTCATATTTTAAGGATGCAATTGTGGCGTTGAGATTGGCTAAAGAGGTTATTAAAATGCACCAACGATGGAGAGCTAATGCCATTGCTCATTTGAATGCAATGGGTGGATTTTGTAGGTCCTTGGCAAATTCTTGTACTGATTGGCCTTGTTTGTTGCTTGAGTTGCTGTCACAATCTGCCGAGATTGATTACTTTCAGGTAATTTTGTGCAAATGTGTGAATTTTTTATACGACTTTAGTCAATATTATGCTAATATTGAATTTTTGTTATGGATTTTTTTTTTTTGTGATCCTTTGCAGCCGAAGCTGGTTATAAACAATATTGAAGTTCTTAAAAATGCAATTTTAACTGATAATTCAATGGTGTCTGGATCCATGTATCATGACAGTTTAATATGGAGAATTATTGCCTTGGGTGCAAATGAGAGGTGCCTGCCTATTATGCTAGTAACATCTGACAGGTCAGTTCAGCTGCATTTTACTCTTTTTCTGATATTTTGGGTGTTCATTCCATATGCTTTTCTTACTGGATTTTAGAGGCTTTGTTGCATACCATAGAAAATGCTTTGGAATCTGAACCTGTGTAAGTGTTTCCTTCTGGAAATGGTGCAGCATGATCATACGGGTTTAGTGCTAATCTCTTTGTTTGACTATGACTCATAGTACATTTAGATTCAACCTGGTTTTTGTGATTCTGTGAAGTTCTTTTTCCCTTTATTTGATGAGAATTTGTTTCATATAACAAACATTTTGAATTATATCTTCATGAGGTTCATTACTGCTAGAGATTTTGAAGTTTAGAAAAAGCTGATGCAAAATGTCTAATTACTAGTCCTTGATGAAAGTTTCTTGAGGTGCTCCATTAGTTGAAGCAATATCCTGCAAATGTTTTTACAGGGAACTAAAGAGTCGTGGTTGGAAATGCTTTCTGTTGTTTGAGGCTTACAACATTAGAGCCCTTGTTTTAAATCTTCCAGGCATGACTGCAGCAGGCATTTCTTTTTATTGAACTTCCACATTGCATGGCTATCCATTAAACAACTCTTCGAATTGGAATAGGAATATTATGAGACCAAGCTAAAAGTTATTGTTTAAATGGATATGAAACTTGACCTCCTGCCTACACTAATTAATGTTCATATGTTTTTGGATTATGAAATTGTGTAAGAAATATGAGTTGTCCTTCGATATAAGTTAGCCAATGCATCTTTTGTTTTGCTTTTCTCTAATTTCTAAGTTATCTGTTCTAAGATCACTACAGCCTCCTTCTCTCCACTCTGATTATAATTCTAATTAATGATGTTTCTGTAGCTACTATTCATACCGGGCGTACATGGACTTTGGATTTCCAGACATATTCATCTCTCGTGAGGTATTCAGGCTTGAACTTCTAGTGCTACTTCTTGCTCTCTGTTTGTTAAGCATACATGTCTGTGCATGCCACCTTTCCTGCTTTAAGTTTTGAAAAACAATAGCTGCACCGTACTATTTATTTATTTACCTTTTTTAGTTATGGATTTGAAATATTGTGAGATAGTTTCTTCTTGATTAATGGCTTAAATCAGTTTATTAATTGTTCAATATGATCTGTTTAGGAATGTTTTTGCCTGATATCATCCTATAAGGAGAGTGATAGGCCATACCAAACATGCAAGGTTTAAACTAATATTAGGTCATAATGAAACTCCTTGGTACACCTGAACATTGAACGTTGAAACTTCGGTAATACAGAATAGTTTAAAGTCTTCAATCATCTTTTCTAAATGTAGAATCAGATATTACTAGGGAAAATGAATGGGATTAAAGAGAGGACGAGAAACTATGAAAATGTTCGATTTCAGTTGTTTGGGAGTGAGGAGTATTTGTGAGAATTTACATGACCTGAAAGTGGGTAATTGGCCCCAACAAAACCCCCAGATAGGGAATGAATGTCAAAGTGCTGAAATGACTTGTATACCTCTACCACAAATTCATTGAAATGCCAATGATATAAATATGAGTTTACACCTTAAAAAGCCAAATTTAACCTGTGTCCATTTTCTCTCCATCCAAAAGAAAGAAAAGGTGAAAATTATTTTCACATGTTTTCTTGATGCAGTAATTTAAGTCAAGAAAACATGTTTTGGTGTCGCAGGAATTCTACTATTAGCACAGGGGTATTTCTGTAATTTCCAGCAAACTTGTAAAAGCTGGAATAGTAGCTTGCTTCCGTTTTATTTTATTTTTAATAGATTCTTATTTAGGAGTCTTTATTATTTAGTTTCCTAGTTATTATTGAATTAGTATTTTCTTAGGTTTAGGATTCCTAGTAACATTAGGATTATTTTTAAGTCTATAAATACCTATCATGTACTAAGTTATTTTGAGATTTCAGATTTCCAGAATTAATAAAAAATTACAGCAGTGTTTGGTGATTTCTCTAGAGTTGTGTGATTCAATTCTAAACCCTTAGGTGTGATTTCTAAGTCTAGGTGTGATTCCTAGAACCCTAGGTATTGATTCCTAGGGATTTATCTATCTTTTCTCTGTTTTCCCGTATAAATCAGATCTGAATTTCATAATTCAGACAAAGACTTTCGCTATTTTCACAATTTTCTTGTAGGATAGCTTTGCCCTAAATCTGTCCTACATCATTTCTTTCCCTACATTTTCACCTTCCTTCCATTGCCTCTCAGTTTTGGCCCAGACAATAATATTATTGGTGTTTTAGGCTGGAAAAATATTCGGCTTCATTTGATCAAACCATGGCTATCAGTTATTATTTGTACATTTTAATGATTGCGTACAGAATATATATATATATATCATGCATGCTGCTCATTCCAGTTTCATTCATCTGCAGACCTCTGGATGGACTCCACAGGAAGCTAAAATGCATATGGTTACTGACTACTTCAGTCATTCAGAGGTGATAAATTGTTCTTGACCTTTCCCTGATAGAGTTTTTGTTCAAGTGTGAAAATAGGATTTACGTGTCTCTAAATACAGTTAGCTAAAGTCCTATCATTTACTACATCCAATCAGAATACTTTGTGCTGAGTTTTCCTCCCCTTATTTTTCCTGTTCATCCAGTGGCATTATCTTATATCTACATTCTTTATGAAATTTAACATTATTTGTGTTGAATTGTAGTGGACTGTCATCATTGAGGTGCTAGGCTCAAACCCTCGGCATTTATTTGAGCTTTATGCACTCAAGCAAAGCAACTTTTACCAGAAGTAAGGACATTTTCTGTTTCTGCTTCTAATATATATTGATTTATGCATTCATTAATTCAACAATTAAAAGTCAATCTTATTTCTCTTCACAATATAGGATGGTGATATTATCCCATTGCATGCAGTTGTAGAACTCTAGTGGATCAGTTGTCACTTTCATTACTTGCTTATGCACATTCATAAACACAAATAGATAGACGCACACAAACACGGCTGCATATAAACATGTAATGGATCATCAGAGTTTGTTATAGGTCAGTGTTGTTTCTTTCTTTTGACTGATTGACTCTTTACATTCCAAGTCCAACTGCATTATCTACTGGGCATCACTCTTGCATTTCTTGGATATAAACATGGAATATAGATTTATTATAAAGCAGATAGAAAGTTGTGAAAGGTCACAACTTATTACCTTCATTTTCAAGTTTAATTATTTTCATTTAGAAATGCTTCTGCACAACTTCTTACCATTTGTTAACTATAGGGTCCTGGATGACAAGGGTAGCACATTTGAGGACATTATAGATGCATATTTGGCATATCTGCAGGTAATCTTTATAATGATCAACAACTTAGCATCCCATTTTGCACTTGTTCCCTTTTGTTACTGTTTTCATTTTCTTTCTTGTGGTTAATCTAAGGTGGAATATGAAAGTAATGAGTTTAAGTACCTTATCAAGAATTTGCATAGTTTTTTTTTTAATGTTGAAATTACTGATCCTGCAGTACAATTTTCAATTGCAAGTGGATGAAGAGTTTATGAACACCTGTACCAAGAAACTAGTGCAGTTATTTGATAAGCGTGAAGATAGTTGTTCCTTAATTACTTCCTCTGTCACACACTAATTGACAAAATTTGCACTTTTGTTGTCCCATTCTAATTGGCAATTTTTGGTTTGTGTCTTTTTGAATGGATCTTTCTATCTTTACCCTAAATAATTTATGTTTTTAAAGATATTTTTTTTGAAAAGTGTTGAGCATTTCATGGAACAAAAGGGTATAAAAAGTCAATAGCTATTATATTCATTAAACTTTCTTAAACAATGTGTGACTCAAGTTTTATCAATTAGAGTGGGACGGAGTACAACCTTAATTACTGAACTAACCTTCAAGATCTTATTGTGCAAATGACAAAAGGTGTTTGAGTCATGCTAGTGTGACATTTCATTTTGTTATCAAAAAGAAAAACAAAGGGTATATACGTGCAAAACTAACTCAAATATACTCATAAGAAAAAAAGCAATACCATCTGGAGTCTATTCTCTAAAGCATCTTGAGAGCTTGCTGATGCTTTGGATCTACCACTGTGGTTCTCACCTGGAATTGAACCAACTGCAGTTGGCTTAAGTTTTAGTCAGGTCATAAGTTGCTCCTTCCGTATCAAGTTTAATTTTTATAACATTTCCTATTCAGCTATTTTTTAGGTTACCAAAACAATGGCAGACACTCAATAGCAGTTCTGCTGTTACCCAAATTTGATTCTCATGCAAATTTAACCTGTAAAATCTAGTGCAAAATCATGTTCCCTATCTAGTGACAAATTCATTCAGTCACGGTTTGGTAGGATTGTGGCCTTAACTGTATGAACACAGTTTTTCTGATCCAAGTTTGTCTTGTTTAACTTGCATGCTCTTTTGATTGTGAGAAAAATATTAATTCATTTGTGGTACTGTTTTATTTATATCTGGAAAGTGGGTATATATGCATTGTAACACCCATGTGGTGCTACATGCACCCTTTGTGTAGTAATATCCATGTGCTTCATATCAATTACTCACTATTAACTCAATAGCTATTGTTATTACTTTATTTTTAGGTTAATGTGGTGAATCCTGCCATGGATAAAGCTCTGGCTATCGTGCAAAAATTTGCTGATGATGCACGAAGTGGAAAAATACCGAAAGATAGATTACGTTTTGGTGCTCCTTGGAGGCACCCTCCAAAGAGAAACCACCCTACTTTGTACTCAGAGTGGGCTAAACTTCAACTATTGGATTTTGTTCAAGCTCTAGTAAATGCAGAATTTGGGGTAACATTTCCTATCCAAAGAAATTTAACTGAATTATTGTGATGCTTGTTTACTTTTCTTAACTGTATTTTTCTTTTACTTTTGGGTACTTCACATTGAGAAACGTCTTCTTACATGATGAATTTGAAATATTTTTATGTGGTCTCAGGTTAGATATTGAATATTGGAATGAGTCCAAAATTTGTATTTGGCTAGTTTCTGATTCTGAATCTCTTTTTAATTTTCCACTGACTTGAAATATCACTTCACTTAATTTTCCAGGCTGATGTAAGTGTCTTGGATCATATGAAGAATTAACTATGTTGTGTGATGTATTTTTATAACTTCCAGATTTCCCAAATTCGTCTCATTTAAAGACATCTTTAAGATAGATAACTCTATCTGCCTGTTATGACAATTTAAACATCCATTGGGTGGATTGGTCATCAATAATCTTTGTTTACATGCCTATAAATGACATAGATAATGGTTCTCAATTTAAAATACCTATTGAAGTAGGAACATGGAGAAAACATTTTTGGACATAAAATGACATACAACTTATATCTATTAACATAAACAGATTTATTCTGTTTTCCAAAAAAAAAATCTTAGGAATAGTTTAACTTTCTATTTTCAATATTTTAAATTAAAAAAAAAATCACATTTCATTTTTGAGTTAAAATTTAGTGAAGATTATGTATGTAGTATGTATCCCAATCTAAACTTAATAAATATATAATTTAAAAGATATATAGATTAATTTTTTACTCATGAATATCCAATGTAAAAGATATATAGATTAATTTTGTACTCATGAATATCCAATATTATAGTTTGACACATTGTTTATTTTAACTTATATAAATGTATGATTAAAAGAAGTGAATTATTTCATGTGATTTATGATGTAGCAATTATGTGCAATACACCTGATGAAAAGCTAGCATACTTGATGGTATTTTTGCGTAACAAGTTCCCTTAATAGTTGGAATTTCAGATAGTATTTGAAAGGGGCTACAGTTTCTTGTTCCTCATTGTTGTTGAATTGTATAAATTTTTAATTTTTGTTCCCTCTTACTTTTCGCAGGTTAATTATCTGGCTGACTGTAGCCTTGAGCTCTTTGATGATCCTTGTACTCTTGCATTGTTAGAGGTATTCTCTTCTTTTATTTTTATTTTGTTCTTTTTTTCTAAAAAAAAAAAAAATTTGCATGCCTATTATAATTGCATGATTTTTCTTTGTCATGGTCTTAAAGAATATATCTTTTAAATTTTCTGAATTGTACATCAACTGGATTGACCCTGCAAGAAAATTTTTAATGTCATTATTTTGCACATTTTTTTAGAAAAAAAACCTGTCTAGTGTTGGATTTTCTAGATCTCTCTCTCTTACACTATGGCCTGGTCATGTATTGAATTCAGATTTCTGATTCTCAGAAAAATGATTAAAATGCTAAAATATACAAGTTTATTTATTGTTCACTTGATCATTAGTTCACATCCTGTGTTCCACATAATTTTGTAGGTTGGTTTGCTTTATGCTCAACGCGATCCATCCTTCATTCGCCCTGTATCTAGAGGCATTCAGAGATGTCTAGTAAGATGGTAAGCAATACTCCTTTCGAATTTGATAACTCAAACTTGTGCCTCCGAGTACTATATCACCATTTATGTTGATGTCCTCTTACAGGCTTGTCCAGGAGAGAATGTTCATGAATTCCTGGAACCATCTCCAGTTCATGTGGCAGCGGATAATACGTGGTCGTAGCTATCGTCATTTGATGCTAGAAAAGGGCTTCAATAAATAAATCAGGAGTACAATCTTCACCTAAATCTGAAGTTATTTTTGGTTCATGCAAGGGGAAACAGATATTCAAACTATTCACCTCTTAAGGTAATGAGCTTCTGTTTTGAAACATGTGAAAACCTGGAACCAAATGATTCCCTTCAAACTTTTGGTTGACAGGAAACACTGTTTTGGAACTCTGGTTGCTGATATAAAGTGGCTTGTATTGTTCAATAAATTACACCATAAGGATGCGGATCATCTGCCGCACTATAAAATCTAAGGTCCAAATTCACACTGACTAAATCTTGTACAGAAATTCTATCAAATCTGTGCTCTAGTACAGTAATATTGATCAAAGTTTCAGAGCTATTTGGTGTGATTGCTGTTTGGTGCATTTTAATAGAAAATTTTGTGAATGCTGAATTTGAATCATAGCATAAGCAACTCATGCATGTCAATTTTCAGGATTCCGATTCGTTTGTCAATGGCATGTTTTTTTGAAGCAAGATTCTAATATAAGCATCACATGACATGTAAGTTAATATCTGAACAGGATTATTTACTGTTTCAAATGCACTTTCAGTTCATTTTTCCCCAGCATTATGACTGACATAAGCACTCAATTCCACTGGCTTCCCTTGTAAATTGATTTGCTTTGTAATGACAAATTTTGCAATAACGAGCAACTTCTAGCTTAATTTGCTACATTTTCCACGGCTTAAAAGTTTCCTGTAACTTTCTTTTGCTGTCCTGAATATTGTCAACTTATTATCTCCACTTTTTGCTAATATTTGAGTGTGCAGATGATGAGCAGTAGATGCTTAATTCAAGAAAAGTCTTGATTACTGTAAGATTTTTCTTCCCTGCTGCAGATATTTTGGTTGCAATTGATTTGGACTACCAGCGATGCAATGGTATCTCTATAATTTTCAATCTTTCTGTTTCAAGCAAAAATAGCTCTAGGTTTATAAGGAAATTCTAGAAGTCGATGAAGTATTTTCAAATTATACATTAATGTATACTAATGAATGACATTCACCGTGCCTTTTGATTTGTTTTTTTTGTTTAATGCTTTAACAGCATTACTAGGTGTTTAGGTTAAAGTGTTCATACATATTTAATCAAAATCAGGGGCCCCAAGTCCCAACAATTAATGTTAAAAAAACTACCAAAAAAAAAAAGACTTTTAGGCAGATAATGAAAAGATTGTTTTGGTACTTATGTGGTCCTCAATTAACTTACTACATCACAGACTTAATAGTGGTATTCGATGCATTTTTTCCAACAAAATGCTGTCACAGAAAAAAGAAATACAAATTCTATGTTTTCCAGTCATCAATTAGTATATGTGGGGGGTGAGTAAACTGCATAGAGCTGATATAAATAGAGCAACTGGGATTTCAAGCTTTATTGGGCAGTGCCTTTGCCTTTTCTAGTGAAGCTATAGATATGTATGTGCTGTTAATATACTTTGTGCACCCAAAACAACATGCTAATAAGGTGTTAATCCCTTATTAAATTCACTTCAGTACAGGATAATTTTCAGAATTCGTTCTATCTGGACATGATGTCATTCATATTTAACTGCAGTCTTCATTTCCCATGTGTAGGTATCTCTGGAGAATTCATATTGAAGGCCCTTGAAAGGATTGTGAATTCACTTTTGAAGAAATACTAATTGTTTTGGCACTTGGAGATGATTTTTTGCATTGCACATATATTGAGGTTTCTACAGTGAGCTCCACTCTTATGAATTGATAGAGCATGTTACTCATTGAATCTTATGTGTAATTCTCTCCGCTGATGATTAATTCTAATGGCAAATGTGAAATAGTAAAGAGCACACTCATGTTAAATTTTGTAACATGGAATATTGACAAATCTTTAAAATGAGGGTTTTTACCCACGCTCCATGGATTTTACCCAAATCTATCGGCAAAAAAAAAAGTTATACCAAACGGTGGAATTGACAAAATCTGTCAACAATCCATGGATTCTACAAAAATCCTCGTCTGAATTCTCTCATACCAAACATGGCCTAAGACATTTTCCTGTATATTCATCTATCTACATTTGGAATCATCGTTTTAAATGCTTGTTCATAGAGTGATTTTTCAAGTGATGCATATTCTTTTTTCCTCCTTAGCATGTGAACAAGTTGAATTCAATCTTTGATTTGAAATTTGTCTTGGATGGAGATAAATGTTACATGACGAAGCTTGTGGTTCCTGAGGTCCATCTAGAGTCTCTTAGCTAATTTAATATTTTCCTTCCAAAATTGGTTACAAACACACGGATGAGAGGTGACAAGGAATGGTTACTGATATGGCACTTTAGTCTCCATTTTTGAATTTTGGAAGCACAAATAACGGCTTAATTGAGGAGAGAAAATATCGGAAGTGGTTTGCTGCGGCTTCAACTGAACCAAAATTGGTTCTCGATCTTAGAGAATTGAAATCAAACCAAAACAAATAAGATCATAAATCAAAATCAAATCAAGTTTAATGGTTCAATCATTTTGATTTAATTAGGCGGTTTTAATTTTTAATTATATTAATAAATAATTAGTGAAATATTTTAAATCCTAATTGACTAAGGATTTTATTTTTTATTAATAAATATATTCTACTTCTAATTAATTAAAGAATTCCATATTTGTTATTAATTAATTAAAATAATTTTTAAATAACTATTTTTAACTTCATTAAAAAATTTAAAAAATCTAATTTGGGAAGGGCAAGGGGGTCAATTTGCCTGTCCCCCCCCCCCCCCCCCTTCCCACTTTTATATATGTTATAGATAATAATTTAAAACATGTCCTTTTCTAAGTGTGATTAGGACTATATTTTTACTAATTGAATATAATTATA
>CANYLF011679828.1:0-12350 GCA_948193215.1 Bocquillonia castaneifolia | reverse complement strand
CTAGCTTAGCGTGCAGTCCCACAATTGGCTTCTTTGGATTTCTTCAAAGCTTGATTCTCCAGTCAACCTTAACCATTACCAAACTCTCCAAATCACATCCTAAGATTGTAAACTTCAAGCTCTCACCTTTTCCCAAGTGTTTGTTTTCATTAGGTTCACACTTAAACCTATCCACTTAAGCCAATATTCACACATAAACTTAAGCTAGCCCTTAACCCAAGTGTTTTCTTAGGATAACACTTAAACCTATCCAATTACATAAACACTCATCAAAGCTCATAACTATTTTTCACCATCATACTTAAGAAAATCAACATCTTAGGAGCTTTGACATCTCTCACAAACTCTATACACTTTTCATTACTTCCTCCTTGCCTTCTTTATCAACTCTCATATGCTTGCATTGCATCAATTACCTAGAAAAGCACTTAGCAAACATATTAGTATTACACAATGTTTTGTATCATCAAAATCACAATAAGAGCTTTGACGTCCTTAGGGCCAACATATTTCAATAAATTGGGTGTTTTCATCCATCTATTTAGATTGTTTAGTCTCTTTTTTTGAGAGTTTTGTTTTGTCTCCTTTTATGGGAGTTTTCTTCTACTCTTTTGTGGGAGTTTTCTTTTTTCTCTTTTGTGGGAGTCAATCTAGTATTTCAATTCAAGGTTATTATTGTTATACTATAACATATGATGTGGATCTTCACTATTTGAAAGATGCAGAGTCATCGAAGAGTTTACATGACAAGACTGAAGTCATGTTGTTGGAGTCGAGCCGAATTGTTATTAATAGTATATGTCATCAATCTTATATTTATGTATTGGATTATGGATGTGTTTTATTTGTGTCTCTTTTCTCAATGATTTACAATAGAGTTCCTTGATTTTTGTTAAACGATTAGCGAATGTCGCCACTCCTGAACTAGCTAGAGTGATGAATTCTACGTCTGATTGTAACGTATGGTGGCAAACACCACCTTATTGATTTGTGAACTTGTTTTTTGATTATTAATATATTCTCTAGTTCAGTAAAAAAAAATGTATGTTTCATTAATTTCATAAAAAATATTAAGATATATAATTTGTTTAGTTATAACTTTTAGTCAACTATCAAATTTAGTAAAATTCTTAAATCTTAACATTTTGATCCAATATTATTTCGATTTATAACAACTTTAGTGCCATTTTAGTTCAATATCTTTTCGATTTGTAATGATTTTAGTCAAGTTAAAAATGACACATGTCAAACCTACAAGTTATACATGACTTAAAGATATTTTTATCCGTCAAATTATTTATTTCAATAATTAAAAAGCTTCTATAGTTTATAATTGTGAAAATGTATTTTTTTCCCTTCAATGTTGAAATTAGATTTCACCTAAACCTTAGGCCAGATTATTACATTTACCGATCGATACAAAAAAAAAAGTTAACTTTTATCTAGTCTTTATAGGACTGGCCAAAAGTGATTATTAAGTTTGAAATCAATCTAAAAATCTTAGATTTAAATTCTTTCTCTCTAAGTAAAAAAAAAAAAAACTTAGAGATTAAGTTTTCAAGTCATTTTACTTTGCTTTTTTTTTTTTCATTTTACTTTATACAATTTAAGTATCTTTTAATAAACATAATCTAATAACAGAGAAACATTTATAATTTGAGAATTTATGTTCAAATTCTCCTCCTCTAAAACAAGAAAAAGAAAAAGACATTGAAATTGTTTAAAAACTAAAACACACAGAAAAAGACATTGAAATTGTTTAAAAACTAAAACACACACATATATGTTCCTAGTAATTTTTATGTTGCTTGTTAAGCCCTGAACTTTGAAATTTTATCTATTGAACTCCATATATGTCATAGATTTTTTTATTGAATGATCTTATATTTTTTGATTTGTTTCAATTTTAAATTTCAATTTGTTTTTTTAATATGATCAAAGATACATGTTTTTCTTTTTTTTTTTTCCAGTTTTAATGATTGTATTTTTATTATATGATCACTCCTTTATAACATTTTTTTTATATATAACTTCAATAATGCAATAACTTTAATTGGTAAAATCAAATTAAATAAAGGAATACCCCACCCCCTATTTATGTTATATAATGAAATCACTATTTAGTTAGATCACGTGTTAGACTGAAGATCAATTCCTAGCTAATTAAATCTTACATAAGGTTCAATCAATGACTTTGCATTTTTAAAGCTCATGGAAACTATATAAAGGTCTAGTAAAATAAAGATTTTGTCTTCACAAATTAATTAGACATTAATAAGATCTTTATGTTTAGAGTTCTGGTATGCTAGTATATGTGTGTTAAAATTCCTAAAAATAATTATAATTAGTGTTGGCCTAACTCTTATCTAGTTTTCTGAAAAAGAGAAGAATGTGTTATGCTGTTTAACTCGAATTAGATAAACATTATGATTATTCAGAAACAAGATAAAAAATTGTAATATATGTAATTAATCTTCTTCTCTCTTCCATGTTTTCTCTAGCCTATGCTAAAAAAACATCATTTCCATGACGAAGAACAGTGGTAAAAGACAGCGTGTTCGTCCTAAGAAGATAATAGTTACAGAAAACACTATCATTGATGTAGTTGATCCAGTTATTGAAGTTGATTTACCAGAAAATGAAGCAGATTTTCAAGAAACTGAAGAAATAGTAGCGGTTATGGAAGTTTTGACAGCGGTTATTGAAGAATTTAATGGATCCAAATGAGAAAAAACCTTGGTCTCTTCTATTTAAAGAAAATAGATCAAAATATAAGAAATGCAAACTTCAATTTATGCCTCTAGTTGTTAGTAATGGAATAGGGTTATAAAATGAAACTCTGATATTATCATTTCTGAAGCTGAGCGATGGTCGAATGCGTTGATTGGCTGTGTTTATGGTCTTGAGCCTCGATTTTATAAATTGTAGAGTTTACTCATGAACAGATGGAAGAATATTGGTTTGCTTGAAGTCAAAATGATTAAAGTTAATTTGTTCTTGTTCATTTTTAAAGATGAAGAGGGCAAACAACAAGCTCTTGAAGACGGACCAATTACCTTCAACAAAAAGCTCCAATTGCTTCAGGCTTAGAAATAAAGAATGAGCTTTGATTTTTCTCAAATTGTTAATATGCCTGTTTGGGTTCAGTTTCTAGAGCTCCTTTCGAAATTTTGGAACCCTAAAACATTGAGTGCTATTGGAAGCCTTTATGTACTCCTCCCTTCTCAGATCATTGTACACTAAACAGAACTAAATTTTCTAATGCCAGGCTCTTGATTAACATGAATGTCAGAGGAATTTTCCTTGAACTCATTACTCTGGAGTTTGATTCCAGTGAACAAATTGAGCAAAAAGTCATCTATGAATGGAAACCTCTTTTTTTGTGGTAAGTTTAATAAGTTTGGTCACTCTTCTAAGAGCTGTTTCATAAAGGAGGCAAGAAAGAAATGGGTACCAAAGACGAATGTTGCTGTGGGAACATCTTCAGAAACTCCTGTTGAGTCTTTTGATATGTTTACTATTGAGCTTACTGCTCTAGAGATTCAGACCAGTCCAGGGAAAGTTACAGATTCTTTTCAAGTTATAAGATCCAAGAAAGGAAAGGGCAGTCCTCTAGAGGTTAGAAATTCTCTTGTTGCTGTTATTCAGTTTAAAACTGATGTTGCTAACACCTTTGGAGTTCTGTCTACTTTAGATTTGAGCACTTCTCAATCTAGGAGACCTGCACAGCCTCCAGATAGAGGGAAATGATTTTCTCTTGGAATATATGAGGACTTCTTAGTTTTCTTATGCAAGCAGAAGTGAGATACATGCTTGCAAGTAATAAAATTATGTTAGCTGGTATTTTGGAAACCCGTATTAAAAAAAAGAGAAAGCTGATTTAGTTTGGGGGAAGTTAAACCTATCAAATTGGAACCTTATTACTAACCATGTCCATGCTAGTCTAGGGAGAATTTGGTTGCCATATGATAGGTGGAAAATGCAGATGAATGTTTGTTTCATGTCGGATCAACTGATTTATTGTGAAGTTTTCTTTGAGGGTATTCATTTCTTTTGGTCTGTAGTATATGGATCCAACTCTATAGATGAAAGAAAGAACTTGTGGAGAAATTTTGGCTGAGATAGGAAGTCAGATGTCTTCTCCATGGTTAGTGCAAGGAGATTTTAATGCTCTCCTTTCAAATGCTGAGAAACTAGGTGGTAATGACTTAGATATTGACCATAGATAAGAAATGGTTAACTATTTAGATCAAAGCCAGCTAATGGAGCTACGGAGCCTATGATGTTTCTTTACATGGACTAACAACTAGACTGCAGAATCAAGAATTTGTAGGCGGCTGGATAGAGCTTTGGTAAATAGTGATTGGCTGGACCATTTTGACAATCTTGTAGTGCATGTTCTTCTTGCAAGCATTTCTAATAATTCAACTCTTATAGTCATATATACAGAGGGCCATAACTCTAAACCCAAAAGCTTCAAGTTTTTCAATTTCTGGACAATGCATTTAGATTTCCTAATGATTATTCAAGAGGAATGGGGGAAGCAGGATGTTGGGCATAAAATGTATTGCATAGTGAAAAAGTTACAAAGATTAAAAAAGAGGTTTAGAGCTTTCAATGGTAAAGAATTTTCAGATATTTCTCAAAGGGTGCAGATTCAAAGAAGCAGATTAGAAGAACTTCAAAAAGCTTTACAAATTGATCCTCTAAATAGTGATCTTCTCGATAAAGAGAAGGTCATGAATAGGCATTTTCAATAATTATTGATAATGGAGGAATCCTTTTACAAGCAGAAATCCAGAATTACTTGGTTGGCCCTTGGTGATGCAAATACAAAGTTTTTTTTCATAGTTCCCTTAAAAAGAGAAGGATGCAGAATTCCATTCCCAGACTGGTCTTAGAAGATGTCACCATTGTTACAAATTTTGATGGCATACATAATGCCTTTACTCATTTTTACAAGTCTCTCTTTGGGATTGATGCAGAATCCAGAACTCATATTGATACAGATATTGTCCTTAAGGAAAAATCAGTTACACCTAGAGATGCTGAGTTACTGGTTCAGCAAATTTCTGAACAAGAAGTGAAGGATGCCTTGTTCTCAATTGGAGTAGACAAAGTCCCTGGACTTGATGGATACCCCAGCCAGTTCTTCAAAGCCTCTCGGGACATCATCAAACATGATTTTATAGCTGCAATCCAACAAGAAGTCTTTGAAACAGGTCAGCTTCTGAAGCAATTGAATAACACTTCTGTGACTGTCATTCCAAAGTCTCTAAATGCTGAAAGCATAGTGGATTTTAGATCAATTGCTTTTTGTAATGTAGTTTACAAGTGTATCACTAAGATTCTGGCTAACATACTAGGCAATGTTTGCAAGTATCTTGTTTCCCTCAATCAATTTGGATTTGTACGTGGGAGATTGATAAGGGGGTAATATAATGTTGCTCAGGAAATTATTCACAATTATCACAAGATCTCTGGCCCAGCTAGATGTGCACTGAAAATTGATCTTAAAAAGGCTTATGACTCCGTGTTATGGGATTTCTTAGAGGAGATGTTACTTGCCTTAGGCTTTCCAGAAAAGATTATAATGGTGATCATGGTTTGTGTTAGGACAGCAAGTTTCTTGATTACTTGGCAAGGCGCTCTTAGCCCATCTTTTCCTGGTAAAAAAGGCCTGAGATAAGAGGACCCCATGTCACCTGTTCTTTTTGTTTTGGCCATGGAATACTTATCAAGGCTCTTTAAATATTCCATTTCTCCTGATTTTGGTTTCCACCCTAAATGTAAGAAAGTACAGTTGAACCATCTCATGTTTGCAGATTGTTTGCTTGTTTTCTATGCTAGAGATATTAATTCAGTTTTGTAGATTATGGCTATTTTACAGAAGTTTAAAGACACCTTAGGGCTTATTGTAAATGATCATAAAAGTTCCATCTTTTTAGCTGGGATTTCTGAAGAGATTAAGCATCATATTCTTCAAGATGCCTTTCCAAGAAGGGAAATTATCTGTCAAATATTTGGGTCTTCCCTTGATCATTACAAGGCTCACTAAGAAAGATTGTCAGCCCCTTTTTAAATAAACTCTCTCAAAAGCTGCTCTCATGGTCTTCTAGATCTTTATTTTATGTAGGAAGGCTACAATTGATAAAAGCTGTCCTCCTATCACTTCATACATATTGGGCCTCCATTATTATCCTGCCCAAAAGTGTAACTCTAGCAATTGAGAAAATTTGTAGAGCCTTTCATTGGAATGGAGAGACTTCCCAAAGAGCAAGGAGTTTGGTTTCATGGACTCAGATTTGTAAATCGCAGCAAGCTGGAGGTTTGGGGATTCGAAATCTACATCTATAGAACATAGCAATAGTGTCTAAAAGAATCTAGAGACTACTGCAAAATTCAGAGTCCCTTCGGGTCATTTGGACCTATACGTACAAATTGAAAAATCAGAGTTTTTGGGGGCTTAAATCTTCTCAAACAGCAGCTGGTGGTGCAGAGGGATGTTAAAGGTAAGTCCACTAATCAAACACCTATTCACTTATGTTCTTGGGAGTGGAAGGTCTTTTAATTGGTGGTGTGACCCTTGGCTTAATAATCAAGCTTTAAGTGATTTTGTTTCAATTGAAGACATTCAGAGGTCTGGATTATCTAAGTTTACTAAAGTCATAGATGTGTGGAAGGATAGTAAATGGCAGATTTCACCCTCCTTTGAAACTGACCAAGTTACAGTATGGCAGCTTCTTAGTCAGTTTGCACCTAAGGTTGATAAAAATGATCAGATTCTTTGGCTGAATGGAGGCTAATTTTCCATTGCAAAGGCTCTGTAGTGCTTTAACCCTCAGGAAGCTAGAATCACCTGGACCAAGCTGCTCTGGTATCCTCACCATACTCCCAGATATAGTTTTATCCTTTGGCTGGCCTTAATGAGGAAACTGAGAACTAAAGTTTAGCTTGCTAAATGGGGTTGTACTGATGATGATTTTTGTCCCTTGTGTTTTGTTGAGACTGAAACTATTGACCACTGCCTATATGCGTGCGACATTAGCAGAGCAGTATGGACAGTCATTATGAAGGTAACTAATGTGCCTACAGGTATTAACTCGTGGCCTCGTCTTATTAGTTGGCACTGCCGCAAAGTAATAGGGAAAAGTAAACTTGCAGAGCTAAGGAGAAATCAATTAAGCATGACAGTGTACTTTATATGGTAGTCCAGGAATAGAAAGGTGTTCAAGCATATCAATATAGATGCTAAGTCAATTCTGTATAGGATCAGATATGATTTTCTATGTAAATACAGCTCTATAATGCAAGGTCTTAGATTTATATTATTGAGAAAGTGCAACAACTAATGTAAGCTGACTTTCTCTGTTTTGACAGCTGTTGTCTGTTTTGTATTCTTTTACTTGATTAAGTAATAAGAGCTTCTTTGGTGTTCTTCCCAAAAAAAAAAAAGATAAAAAATTGTGATTACACCATATATATTTATATCAACTTTAATTGCCAAGAAATTTCATTTTTCTGAAAATCTCATAATTGTTCAAGATGGAATGAATTCTTTATTTACTTAATAAATAAAATTGAATTACAAACAAATATAATTCTTTTAGCATATTTTAAGAAATAAAATTCTCTAATCAAAATTGAAACCATTTCATATAACTAAATGAAATGGGAGCCTTCTTAGAACTAAAATAGTTTCATGATTAGAACCAAGAGGTTCCTCTTTAGATTTCGTATGATTATATAAATAGAACTGTTGGTTGCTAAAATATGGTCATGCCTCTATATAATTAATTAGTTATATAAAACTTTTTAATACAAAGTCTAATTAATTTTTCCAATTCTTTTTAAAAAATCATTCTTTTTTTTAGGGGAATCCATGACATTCCACAGTGGTATTAGAACATTGATTTATGAAAATGGTTGAGAATTTACTATCAATCGATAAAACAAACGCAAAAAACCAAAATAAAGAAAAATGGAGCAAATTCTTCTCAACTATATGGACTAAAAACAAAATCCTGAATGACCAAATACATCGGGTGAAACTATAAAATAATGTGATAGTAATCTGATATATCTCAACATTGGATGTAAATTTTAAATATATCTTACTTTTAAAATTGCTAAATTAACCCTTTAACTTATTTACCTATCTTAAATATATTTAAGTGTATGTCTCTAATAGTCTCTCAAGACATAGCCTAGTGGCTTAAACACACACACACACAAATATATATTAAATCTGGAAGCTTTTCCCCATATTAAAAAAAGGTAGTCTCTGATAACATGTTATGTTTACATGGAGATAATTATTGATAGTCTTTTATGAAATCAATAATCTTATGTATTCCAAAATTTTATACAAATTTTGAATATATTCTAAACTTTAATACAAATTTTAAATATATTCAAATTATTAAGTTTTAAATTTTTTTATAATCGTGAAGAAATATTTGTTGAGTTAGCTTACACTTGTATTAAAAATTATCATATTATTATGTCATATCATCAGTAACACATATTTAAATATATTTGAAATAGAATAAAAAAAATTAAGGATTAACTTGAAACACTTTTAAATGCATATTTGAAATTTATACTAATTAAAGGTGAGAATATATATATCAAATTATGAACCCTAAAGCAGCATAAGTTTAATAATTTGCATCATGGAATCGAAAATAAACTGTTCACTTTTATAAACTTTTCTTTCATTTTTTTATTAAGTCATATTGTAATTTCTTAATTATGTAAATTCGTTTAACATTAAACTAGAAGCCATGAACAAAATAAGTTGCAAGAAATGATGCTAAGTTTTGACTTGGTGTTTTCTTTGACATTGTCTTCCTAATTTTATTTGTAAAGTTTACGATTAGCTGTTGAACCGTTGGTTGCATGTGATGATCTATTGAACATTGCATATGTTAAGTGTGAAAAAGTTGAATGTAAATGTGGCTCTGGTTGAAATAATAATAAACAAACACCTTAATTCGTCACTTACATCAAAATATAAGAGTATAATGCACAAAAAAATTAATTACAATTACGCATGCTTCTTTTACGTGGGTATGCTATGTGAAATCATATTTCCATAAATTAATAATGCTCCAATACAATATTGTAAAACCTCTCCTTGTTATGGTCCTATAAATTTTATAACTATAAGGAGTTGATAATGTGATATCCCACATCGATAGTGAAGGAGAACGAAACATACTTTATAACCATGTGGATACCCTTACCTTATATACACGTCTTGAGCCTAGTTAAGGGTATCCAAGGAAAAAACCTCGAGAGTTTGAGCTATGGTTTGGACGCTAGGGCTCCCACTGTGCTCCCCCGTAGGGGACAAAATATGTAGATGTAATGTATTTACACTATAGACGCATTTTAAAACCGTGATGATTGGTTTGGAGTAGGGCGCTCCCTGCCCAAAAGCGGACAATATCTGCAAGTGGGTGGTTTGGGCTGTTACAAATGGTATCAGAGCCGGTACCCGGATCGGTGTGCCAGCGCAGACGCTGGGACCTAAGGGGGGTGGATTGTGATATCCCAAATCGGTAGTGAGGGAGAACGAAACATGCTTCATAATCATGTGGTTTCCCTTGCCTTATAGACACCTCTTGGGCCTGATTAAGGGTATCCGAGGACAAAACCTTGAGGATTTGAACCGTGGTTTGGAAAATGTATGTGTGAATTCGTTCTAGAGTAAGACACATACCGATAGGAATTCAGGATTGCTTTTGTGTGCTAACTCAGAAGTGACTGGTCCAGATTTGGAGCGTGGCGCTCTCGGGGCGTAGTTGAGATAAGTGTTGTGGCCATACTATCCTAGTTTGAAGAGCGACGCTCCTATAAAGCTGGTACCATCTGGATAAGTAGAATGGCGATTCTGGTTTGGAGTGTGGCGTTCCTGGAATGTCAGTTTTTGGATTAAGAGAGTTAGATGGCTGACGTGTAAGTGAGGAATTAAGTGAATATTTGGGTGAATCCTGGTTTGGAGCGTGGCACTCCCAGGACACCAAGGATTTGGTTCGAGGACGACGGGTAGATTAAGTTTTGGGTTTAGGGTTCCTATTCCGTCCCCCTCTGTTATGTTTGTGATGAATGGAATGTTGTGTGGTTGCATGTATATATATTATATATAGTATAAAATGGATGTTACTTGTTTGGTAGGATTGTTTGTATAATTATGATATTAATTCACTCAGTTGAGATCTGACTCCCCTCAAATATTTTTCCTAGGATTCCAATGAGTCAGACATTTATAGCTTCTAGTTAGTGAACCTTGCTCTTCTTCTTCTATAGGGTTGTGTATTTAAAAATGTAATCTAGATACTCCGTAGTGATAATTGTTGATGTTGTAAATTTAAATTCAATTAGTAAAGAATCTTATTAGTTTATGTTTGTGAATTTGAAATGAATATCTGACGCTACAATAATAAATAGAAAAATTATAATTAAGGGTTGAAATTGTTAGCAAAAAATATAAAGAAAAGTTTTAAGTTTAGGCTGCTACGGGGTTTCAGTGACTTTAAGCCTACCTATTTCCTAGAGCCGGTCTGACTCAGATTTGGGTTGTGACAGATAACTTAATAGTGTTTTATTTATAATTGTCTATCTAAGTAGCACAGAAACAGAAACCGGACACACAAATAATATGAAATGGACACTAAAAATGATATTTTTAAAAAAAATTATAAACACGAAACATGGAGGAAACATATAAATATTAAAAATACAGGGGTAATTTTATAAATTTTAATTATATATGTACGTATAATTTTGTAAATTTTAATTATACACACACATACATATACATACATACAAAGATATTATTATATTAAAATCTTATATAAAATTACTTTTTTTTATTAAATTTTATAGAAATTAAAATATTAAATAAATATTAATTCATATATAAATTTGAAATTATTTTTATATTCCAAAACATAATATTCTTTTTAAAATTTATTTACAATTTTTATATTTATAATTTATTTATAATGTTCTCTCTAATAACTAATAATTACAAAAAAGTTTATGAAATATATTAATTATTAAATAATGGAATTAGTAATTATCTTTTGTGAAACAATTTTTTTAGATTTATTAATATTAAAATTATTAATTTATTAAGTATTAACTATAAGAGAGTCTCTGTACCTATAAAAATTGTTTATATGTAGAAAAACTCATTATATAAAAAAGTGGTTAAAATATCATAGAAAAGTACTCAACAAATTTTGAAGGAGGACTACCATTAGGCAAAAAAAAAAGAAGCAAAATGAGTTATAATTTAACTATTATGCCCATGCATTAATTAGTTCATTCAGAAATTGCAAACATAAAATACTATATCTCCAGAGTACTGTATAAAAATTGCAATTTGACATGTTAAAGATTACATCGACAAAAGCAAATGGTATTAAATAATATATATTTGAGGAACTTAACTTAGTGCCAGTGGGAGCTTAAAAGGATATTCTAATAATAATAGAAAGTGGATGAAGCTCCAAAGAAAAACATGAAGTAATTAATTACATGGAGATGATAGCCAAACCTAGGACTAAGAAATTGATTCCAAAGGAAAAGGAAATTTAGAGTAGGTGTTTTAGTGGGATTTAAGGCTTGATGCCAAAGTATTAAAAATGGAACTTGTTATTCCAATGTGATTTTATCTTATTATATATACAATAATTGGTCGAATAAAGATATATAATGGTGTAAAAAGTGATGCAGTTCCTATTTCTAAAGCTGAAAAACTATACTCCACTTTATATATTTATATATATATATATATATATATATATATATATATATATGCACACACAAAAAAATTAGTTGCATTATCACCATTCACTACAAAGTCATTGGCGCAAATCAATAAAGCTATAGTTGGTTAGTCTATGGGAAGCAATTCAGATTGATGTAGGCTGAAGAGATATAAGAATCTAGAAAGCAGGAGAGGTAGGGCTGTAAATGAACCGAGCCGCTCATGAGCAGCTCGGTGTTCGACTCGGTAATGAGCTCGGCTCGAGCTCGTTCGTGAACTAAACGAGCCGAGCTCTCAATTTTTTGTTCGTTTAGTTAAACAAGCCGAGCTTGAACACTAAGATGTTCGGCTCGTTTATGTTCGTGAACAGCTCGATAAGGAGTTCGTGAGCTTGTTCGTTTAAAAGCTCGTGAACAAGCTCTTTTAAGTTTTCATTTAAGATATATATTTATATTTATAAACAAATTATTGAAATAAATCAATAACATTTATAATTTATATATCAATTTTAGAAGTAAAAATGAATTTATCAATATATATTTAAATTATAAACATTTTTAACTATTAA